>JANHFL010004983.1:122231-133605 GCA_032468155.1 Oxyrhabdium leporinum
GAGAGAGTAAGAGGGAGGGTGGGAAGGAGAGGGAGAGGAAGAGAGAGAGAGAGCAGGCTGATCAACAAAATAGCGGATGCAGCTCTGTGTGAACTAGTTTGCTGGTATGAAGGACTGAAGGGATTTTCAGGGGATCTGGTCCACACATAGACTAACTTAGCTTAATGCTAACCAACTACTAAATAAGGTGATTGTCTTCAGCAGAGTTTTAGTGTGTGGTGACTTTTGTAGTGGTCTTCAATGTACGACCACAATTGAGACAAGAAAATTTATTGTTAAATGGCGTGGTCTTTAAGTAAGGCATCCTATGACAGCAGCTGATTTTATGACCTTGTTTGATATGGTTGTAAAGCAAGTCACTGTGGTCATTAAGCAAAGTTTTTAAGCAAGACATCATGTGACTGTGACTTGCGAACTTTCCTGCCAGCTTCCTCATTGACTTTGCTTGCCTGAAGCCGGCTGGGTAGGTCACAAACAGCAATCATGTGATTGCAGGATACAACAACTGCGGTAAATGTATGATTGTCAAGTGCCTGAATCACAATCACATGACTGCAGGGATGCTGTGAGGGTTGTAAGTGTGAGGACCAGTCATGAGTCACCTTTTTCAGCACTGTCATAACTTCAAACAGTCTAAATGAATGTTTGTGAAGCAAGGACTTCTTGTACCTTTCTTCTAGATCAGGGGTGTCAAACTCAAGGCCTGCGGGTCAGATCCGGCTTGTGGGGTGCTTAGATCTAGCCCACGAGGCCACTGCCAGCGAAAATGGAGCTTGGGGAGGCCACTGGCAGAGGGCTGCAGGAGACCGTCGCGGTTGATAACGGAGTCCGGGAGGGCTGCATCTGGTAACCCTGAGCTCCGTTTTCACTGGCAGGAGGCTGCAGGAGACCTGTTCTGACCCAGCCTTAGCAGAACCAAGAAACAGACATCTTGTCACAAAAAAAACCCTCTTTATTTACCTCTTGTGAATTAATGGCATTCACCCATTGAAAAGTCCAAGCAAGAGTCCTGCAAGGAGTTAAATGTAGCAACAGACCTTATCAGTTCCTTGCGATAATTGCAAGGCTGTGAACTCCCAGCAGAAAGGCTGCAAATTAAGTTCTGGCAAGAAGTCTTTGATGCACAAAACACAATGAGCAAAATCTTCCAAAATATGAACTGCTGTCTCCTATGACAACTAATCCCCTTTCCTTCTATTTATTCCCCAGCCAGGGAGGGGCCATTCAGCATCCATATCTACTTTGTTTCCCGAGTCGACTCCTTCTCCTCCATTGTTCACCTCTCCTAACTGCTCTGCACATATGTGCATCTGGAACAGTCCCCAGCTGTTCTTCCTCCTCGCTTATCTCAGCCTTCAAAGGCAGCTGCCTCTCCGGTGGCTGGGAAATGTCAGACAGCCCTGGCTCTATCCCTGGGTCTGACACAGAGCATCCATTAGAGCCTTCCTCAGGCTCCAGAAGTGCCCCAAGTTCCTCCCCAACCTCCTCATCATCCAAGTCTGCTGCCAGCAGAGTTGGCAGCTGGTGGGCCACAAGACTGTTGCGGCTGAAAACGGAGCTCGGGAGCCCATTTTCACTGACAGAGTGCTCAGACCACTACAGGCACCCCTGACACGAGTGGTGTCAAGCTGGCCATGCCCATCCCAGCCCCCCGAGGTCAAACACAACCCTGATGCGGCCCTCAATGAAATCAAGTTTGACACCCCTGTTCTAGATCATCTTTTGTAGGTCTGGTTCTGTGGGTCTTACATTTTGAATATAGACTCATCTTATTTCTCAGCCATTTACCTGCAGTATCACTAGAGCAGTGTTTTGCAACCTCAGCAACCTTAAAATGAGTGAACTTCAACTCCCAAAATTCTGGGAGCTGAAGTCCGCACATCTTAATGTTGCTATGTACAGGGGAAACTCTTCCGAAACCATCACCTTGGATGGTTTAAAAAGCAGAATACAATGAAAGGAAGGAGGGCGTTCAAACTACATTACCAAGATATCTGTTCCTCTTCATTTTCCGTTTCAGAGCTTGGACACCTGGGTTTCCTCTTCTGTCCCCTCTTTTAACTGACTCACTCTGCGTGCGTAAAATCTAGCTGGGGATTTTTATGAGAAAGAACCATCAAAATGAAAGATTGTTGTTATGCAGAAGCTGTAATTCGCAGAATGAAATGGCATTTCTTTTCTCAGGGTTTGCTGCTTCACTGGGTCTAATAGCAAAGCGGAGCTCAATGTCCCCATCAAGAACATTGCCTTTCATATAGGCTGTCAATTATTAATGTGCAGTATCCCGTATCCTACTTTCAGTTGAATTCATTTGTTAAAACTTACTAATTTTATGCAAATGATCCTTAACCTGTTAACTGCCTGACATAGATTTCTCAATACCTTTGGGGCCTTTTTCCTGCTTTGTAACAGCCTCTTCAGAACTAGAGGAGCGAAATAAATTTGCAAATGATGTCCTATACTTACGGTTTAGATCTGAGTCAATTGCATTTTAGGGCAGTGGCTATTAGCAGACAAAGAGACACGAAACTAAAGACAACTAAAAAAAAAGAGCTGCTAGTGAAACAGAGATAACACAGAGATGTAAGCACACAATGGGCCTTTTCAGCCATAATATTTCTGCCTTAATAAACCACAGTTTATTTAGCTGCCCCTAAGCACTGAATCACCATACTCCATCTTCAGTCCTCCTCCCATTTCAGACAATAGCTTCGGGGCATTAATTCCAATGTATTTAAACAGCAATTGCCTGTTTGAAATGGCACATGGTGCGGGACTGTGGCATTATGGAGTCTCTTATGCAGAAAAGTTGCAAGGGTATAATAGGCATTCTGAAGTGGACCAGTCATGGAAAGAACCCATCTCATGTTTTCTCTCTATTGTAGGCTCTGGGACATTCATTGTTTGGAAGCTCTTTCTAAGCCAAATACATCACCATGGTATATAAAACATTAAGCCGGGAAGACTTTAAAGATGTCAGTTAAGTTACACTGGATGTGAACATTTTGGAGAATGAATTTCCATCAGTGGGCACTTCCTTGACTTGAGCACTAACTTAAGATATGCTTATCCAGGGGAAATCCACTCTTTGCAGAGGACCAAGAGCTAACCTCAATAAAATTGCCCAAATCAAAGTGCAATTTTGAATACAGCCTACATAAAAAGGTAGCAGAGAAGCAGGACCTCACGAAATTCAGCCTAAGACATTAAAAGTGATGTTCTGTAAAGTCATTTCTGGATTCAACACTAGTTTAAGCTTTTTGGAAGTGGAAATAGGTTTAAACCGCAGCCATGTATTATTTCAGTCATCAGGTTTTTTTTCTGTTAAAAGTAAGTTGGATATACTAAAGACATGCTAAACTAACCACTAGAAGGCTACATTGAGACACCGATGCTGCCATCACTAGTTTATTTGGGGTGATCCAGATGTCCAAATGTAAATTGGGACTGTGCTCTTGCCCAAAGAAAAGTATGGAGGATCATGCCAAGGGCTCAGAGGGGCAGGTATGTGTGTGTCTGTGTGTGTGGGGGAATCTATAACAGCTAAAATTAGAGAAGAGGTGTTAGGCAGATACTATGGATCACATGACTGTAACATCAAATGGTTGCAGAAGACCATCCAATTAAACCTATGGCATTCACACAGCATGTGTGAAAACACACCTTTTTCCTCCTAACCAGAACAGAATCAGATCAGCTAAAAATGTTCATTTTTCTTAGCTGTGGGCATGGGTATAAAATGAAAGCAACATCATGGGGACATGGCAGAAAAAAAAAGATTGCCAGGGCATGTTTATATTATGGCTAGATACAAGTGGGGGAAAGGGCTCATCCTCCTGCAGCACTTCCTATTTTCTCTTTCAGAAATGGTCCCAAATTCCTCCTAAAATTCTGAAGGATGGGAAGTATAATGAGCAGTTAAAGTGTTGATACTACCGGTAGGTTGTTTATTGGGGAGAAGAATCAGAAAATATCCCCCCGATTTTCCTCTTGCAACCACATTATCGTTTGTGCCGTGTTTCTCAACCTTGGCCACTTTAAGATGTATGGATCTCAACTCCCAGAATTCCCCAGCCAGTCACATCTTAAAAGTGGCCAAAGTTGATTCTGTATTCAACCCCTTGGCATTCGCAAAGGAATGGCCTTCTAGATTCACCTATTTATGAAGAGTAACCAGGAAATTGTTCTGTATTCAAAAATAATTCTGTGTTCAACAGATCTGGCTTTCAAGGGGATCAGGAAAGAGACCCTTCAAATGCAATGAAAGTCAATTTTGAGCACATGTATAAAGGGCTGTGTTAAAAGAAGCAAATTCATAGAACAGCATTAATAGGTCTTTAGGTCTCCTTTTAAATTTGCTTTTTTATTCTTCTATAACCAAAAGAAAAAGAAGAAACTTTATATTAAAACAAACACGGTATTAATTTGGCCATTATTTCTCTTTTATTTTTCAGATTCTTAATATGACAAAATCCAAATTCATCACTGCTTCCTAGGCTTTCTGCAGCAAATTATATTTTATGGAACAACGTCTCTTTAAATCCATCCAAGAAAATATTCCTTCTGGTCCACAGGATGCCAAAAATGACTCGATGATTTATTTATGTGGAACTTGGCAGACCATCATCCAGATTGTGGGTGAAGTTGAATTTTATGAGCTTTCTCTCAAGTGAATATATTGACAAGCTTTTTTAAAAAAAGAGAGTTAGAAGTCCTTTGTAGGGTTTGGCAGAAGTATCGCATAAATATTATCAGGAACAGTTATGGGGTTAGGGGTGGGGGGGGGTGGAGTAAAAATATTAATCTATTAGCCTAATCCTATATTTAGGAGATGAATATTTTTTTTCCTCTCGGAAATGGTAAACTTTCTTTTTAACAAATAATAATATTTTTATTGGCCTAGTTTGACCATTTCTAACTCAACATTTCCTGAGGTAAAATGGAATTTCTGCCCCTTAAAAGATAAATGTCTCCTTGTCACTTCAGAGAAAATAAAAAGCGGCCTGCTGAGGCACTGATGTAAGGAAGCCATTTTCTGCCCAATGTTTTATTATTTGAATATTTTTTTGTGAGTGATGATACAAAACAAGAAAGAGACAGAAAGGGTGCAGGAAATCAGAGAGGCAGTCTGCATTTTGATGTAATGCAAATAAATGGACTTTCTTCAAGGAGGGCTGTAGAGCAAGAAATTATGCCACTTTTGTTGATAACAAAATAAAATCTATACTTTTGTACATTCGGTACTGAAGTTTTCCCTGTGACTTGACTAGGTCTTATAGAAGAACAGGTCAAAAGTTGAATATGCTGGCTGAAATGTTGAAAGTTTCTTTTTGATGAGCAGCCTGTATTAGAAATCCAGTTCCCTACAATTCTTACATCATTCCTCAGCATAGCAAGGATTCAAACTAAATAATATGTGAACCAGTTGAGAATAAAAATGAGGACTGTGATCCAAAACACATTTCTCTTGAATTCAGAGCTATATCTAAACATTTTTGATCCCTAAGGCACATTTTAAAAAGTACTCAGACTATGAAAGTATTTTGATTTCATAGAATCAGAGTGGGAAGGGATCTTGGTGGCCTTCTAGAGTCCACCCCTTTCCAAGGCAGATATTTTCAGATAATCCTGAATGTTTGAAAACTTCCAATAGTGGTTTACAGAAAACATGTTTTTCTACTGCGTAATAGCTCTCATGGTTAGGAAATACCTCTTTATTTTGAGTTTGGCCTTCTTCTGTAGGGCTTCCACTCACTGGTTCTTGTCCTATCCTTGGAAACCTTGGAAACTCTCTCCTGAAATATATTTGAATATTAATAGCTTGGGTTGGTAGTTGAGCAGTTGGTTTGAGCTCCAAGCTTGGCAATTTGGTTGCAACAAGTTGCCAAGCTCAGAGCTAAACCAACAGCCCAACACTATCCTCTGTGACAGTACTTCAAGGTTGAGAAGACAACTATTACATCTCCCCTTTATCTTCTCTTCTTAGACTAAACGAACTAAGTTCCTCTAATTAATTGACATCTAGTATGTGTTAATTAAATTAATAAGAGAATAATATATAATGTTAGTGCATTACTTTCCTTATTCTGAACCACTTAGTTCTTCTGCTCTACTTCTGTTCTTATTGCTGCTTCCTGGCCAACATGCAAATTTTCAGTAGGCAGATAAGCTGGACCATTATACCTTGTTTGCAAGGGCTATCTACAATCTGTTGTGGTTTAAACAGTCAAAAGCCTTTACATCATTAATAAGGTAAAAATAGGTGTCTTCTTAGAACTCAGTTGCCTTTTCCATCATTCACTGGAAGTTAGCAATGTACTCTTGGGTATCCCTGCCACTTCTCAGTTCTTGTTCTATATATTAGAGAGTCTCTCTTACACACATGTGAAATAAGTATTACACATGTAATACATGTAAGTGTAGTAGTTTGAGCATTATTTAGAATAGCTCTTTTGGGGTATTGAAATATGAATTGACCTACTGATTCTGGCAGTGTTTTCCAAGTCTGTTTACAAACCACAAATAGTTTGTTTTCTGCACCATCTTGTAAGATATTTAGAGTTCTTTTAGTGCTTTGTTGACACCTACAGCTCTTCTGTTTACACTTTTTCTACGGCATATTTAATTTAATTTTCCGTAATACTTTTGACTGGAGTAGAGGTCAGGGACTTTAACTTAGAGTAATTGCTACGGGGCAATAATTGGTCCTTGTTTGAAGAACCTGAAGAAGTTCTCATCAACTTTAAGAAGATGATTTGTCTTTAAAAGGGACTTAAGGAATTGGAGAGGGAAATATAAAATGTGTGGAAGAAGCCTTTGTTACAGATAACAACTCAAAGAAAAATCGAAAGCAATGCAAGAAGATCAATCAAAACAAAGAAATATATGGATTTCACTATGACAATTCATTGAAAAATGTAAAGATAAACTGACTACTCTTTAGCACTTTCATATTATATATTGGAGCTGCACTTAAAGTTGATTCAATTAGGTACTCACAGCGGCATGTCAGAAGCTCAGTCAATGTCCCCTTTTATTTATATTTTTAATTAGACTAATAAAAGTATCATCTATAACTTTCTATTGTGGCTTGTGGGTTTTGAACATAATGAACTAGTAAAAGTAAATGTGCATCGTATTAATGTCTCTATTGTATTTGTTTTGTTTATTAGCCTTACTTAGTGCAGTAATGTCACTTCAGTATTCAGGTTGGCCACTGCTATTTTGAAGTCAGAAAAGTTTTTGTTTGTTCCAAATCGAAATGTCCTTCTGTAATAACTGAGAACTCTCAAATGATGCACTATTTGAGGAAGTGGGTTATTCATCAGCTACAAACTGATAAAGTTAAGAAATGAAGATCAGTGAAACAAAATATCCTAACCAGCATTCATTGGTGGGGACAGATGTTGATCGACAATCCCAATCCACCCTGATCATTGACCATGTTGGCTCTGGAATCCATATCTAGCCTAGGATGAATTATGGTATATCATATTGTAAGTATGAGTTTTCATTCATAAAGCCTCCCGAAGTGAAAAATAACACCAACTTTCTATTTAATTTCACTTATTGTTCATTGCTATTTGTAATGCCTTAATGTAAAATTACTCTCTGGATAGGCATTGTACCAGAGGTAGAGATGCCTAAAATGCTTGAGCTAATTCAGTGATCCCTAGAGGAAAATGGGAATGTGGATCTGATTTGCACGGGTCATCCCATGTAATTACACAGTTACCAAATAATAACACAGGGGCATTAACACAATTCACTCTTTAATTATCATGGCTCCCAATGAAGTTACTGTGTAGCTTGCTATGTAATAACATGCATTATTGCTCAGCATCTCTGTAATTAACTTCTGTCAAAAGACTACACTAAGAGAAAATTGAAAAATGGGGCAAAGCATTGCTACGCATCAAAGATCTGTATCGTCTGGAAATGGGCCAGAAGTAAATTAGATGAATTTTTAAATTGAGAATTCACAGTTTATGAGAAGGGTACATTCCGATTAAGAGAACAGAAAAAGTTATGAATGAATGGAATTTTACACCACTCTCTTTGTAAATATCTTGAAGGGGTGCACAAATAAGCAAATTAAAAATTATTAAAATGCAAACAACATTGTACAGAAATAAAAATATATGCCTTAAAAAGCTGAGAGGTAAGAAAAGAAAGCAACCCTGGGATATATTTGGGAACATGAAGATTCTAATACAGAGATCTTTTGTAGATCATTCTACAAATCTGCTGTGATCTCAAGTACTCAAGACAATTACTTCCAGTAATGCAAAGGTTTTTGATGATATTGTACTATATCCCCCACTGTGAAAACTAACACTAGAAAAGATTAGAACCATTGCCTAGTAGCTAAACCAGCCAATATATCTCTTGATTTCTTGAGAACACATAGGTTTCTAACAGCAGTTTCTATCCTACGAAGTCCTTGCACAAAGGGCTTTTCTCAATGATGGAGCTGAAGCACCCTCCACCCTTCCTTGGGTTACCGTAGCTAAATTTGTTCTCCCCACTGCCATTCCCTGTCATGTCCCTATTTCCTCGATTCCCGGACACTTGTAGTCATCTAGCTCCTTACCACATAGGAGACAAGATAGCAGAAGCAGACAAATGTTACACACCTCGAGGCTCTCTTTAGACAGTATCAGAATAAAGGGAGAAATACTATTAAGCATTGATATAATTAAGGACTACTTAAGCCTATTTATTTAAGGATTAGGGACAAGATGAAGACATCGTGGCAATTTTTTCCACCCATGGAAAAAATACAGAATTTATTTCCCGAGGCACTGCCATGATTAGATGCAAACATAGATTCAGCTATAATGTCTGTATGATAGAGCAAATGTTGGAGATCAGAGTACTGAAGATGCTAGACTCCTTCAGTCAACATATTTTTCCCTTTTAAAACAACTGGGCGCTCAGGACAGTTTCAGACATCTGATTACATGAGATGAGCATGAGAAAGGCAATGATAAAACTTGTCCAGTTTTACTAGCTAGCTCCCTCTGCTATTCTGCACTTAAATCAATCCCATCAAATTGGTGAAAGTAGTTTCTTACCAGGTACCTCCTCCACCTGCCAGTCAGTTATCCAGCAATTTGCTTTTAATTCTCTTCTGGATAAGTGCTCAACCCACATCTAGAACAGGTCACCAGACCCCTGAATGGCAGTGCTACAAATTGCTCCAGTGAATGAAGTAGAGAAGAGGGAGAGGTCCACTCTAAACCAGGTACACAGACGAGAACTATAAAGAAGATGCTGAAGTTTTGCCTCTCCAGTAAGGGATAGACAGACATTCCAGGTTCAATGGAAATTCCCTCTCCACCATCCTCAACTCACATGGAGAGAAAAAAAGTGTTAGCTCTCTCTCACACACAAATCCAAGGAGTAGTTGTTAAAAATAAAAATAAAAACTTCAAGGAGTAGCCTTATTAATTTCACTCCGGCTTTTACATTTGACTGAAAAAGAGATGCAAGAATTTGTAAAGTATCATAATACATAGAGCCACCTTAGATATAATTTAAAATAGAAATAGCAGCTAACATGCAGTTGTGTGCTAACTAAAAAAAAAACAAAACAGAATGATTGACCTTTAGAGGGACTTGGGATGCTGTCAGGTCCCCATTCCTCTTTAAGGACCCGTGAAATTAATATTACCAGCTGGAGGCTGGAATAAGTTGTAGCAAGATTTCCCACTAATAACAAAATAACAATGCCACAAAGTCTGCAGAAGAAAAACATTTCCAGATAATGTATTGGCTTACAGGTGAGCCAAACTGCCCAATTAGGATCTTGTTTCCCATGGAAGCCAATGCGCAGTTGTACACATTAAGAAGGTGCATGTAACTGCCAGAGAAACATCTCAGTCCATGGCAAACAAACCTCTTTCTATAGCGCCTGAATGGGGCCTTCCATATATACACATAAATACACCCTACTAGCCAAACAATGTTATGATTAGGGAATTAGAATATAGCCCTCTTTAATTTTAAGGGGGCTGAGGCATTCTTTTCTATATGATCTGCAAAGTGGTTGGAGCTTGTTCTTGCAGCTAAAATCAACCTCCTTCGGTGAGGCTCCTGTCTCTTTTTACTATAACACCGCAAAGCCAAGGCTTTCTTTGTGGCCCGGCTCCAGCTTACAACTGTGCTCATTGGAGTGAGACATTAATTTGCTGCACCATGCCAGAGTATTAATAGACAATTATTTATTGCAAATCTGAACCATTTATACTATTTACTGAGTTGACACAATGTAAAATTTTGATCCAAATGTTAATGTACCCATGACATTGCATAATTCTGCTTTGTGCCAAGGTCTCTTCTCTTTCATATCTCCAGCTTCCTCCCACCCCCATCCCCCACCCAGTTTCTAAATGAGTTGAACATGCAGAGCAACAAAATCGAATGATCGAATGGATGAGTAATTGACCATCTAGAACTCGAGGTTGCTTATTTGTGCCATAGCTAAGGATAGGCTCCTAATTAGTTATTAGTTATTCTACCATAACTCTGGAAAGGCTGCTAATCAGAAAGGCAGAAAAATTAAATATATTTAGAATTCTATCCAAGAAACAAATGGGGAGGAAAATGGAGTTAACCAGATTCTTAGAATGATAACTAAATAAATGTTCCTGTTAATACCAGGACATGGGAGATTGTTTAATAAAAGCATTTTCAGGCTAGACAGGAGCCCTGCTCAGAGAGGTAAATTAAAGCACATATTAATTACAAGAAGAGAGAAAGGTTGCCTTATGAGGTTGACCCTCTCTCTAGTTTTAGAGTCTTAACAGTGAATGGAGCTGTATACAACTACACGTAGTCCTCAACTGATGATCACAATTTAGCCCAAAATTTATGTTGGTAAGTGAGACATTTGTTAAGTGGATTTTCCCCCAAGTGCCGGTATAGGGTGAGGTGGGTGAGAGGATTGTAAACTTGCAATTTAATTTGTAAGTTTAACTTTGGTGTTGAGTTTTTAACGTTGATGGGTTTAATAGATTTAATATGGTATTGTGCAGTAGTGGGATTCAATTTTTTTTACTACTGGTTCTGTGTTTGTGGCTTGGTGGGCGTGGCTTGGTCGTGTGATTGGGTGGGTGTGGCTAGGTGGCCATGTGACTGGGTGGGCGTGGCTAGGTGGCCATGTGACTGGGTGGGCATGGTCAGTGGTGGGATTCAAATAATTTAACAACTGTTTTTCTGCTCTAATGACTGGGTGGTCATGTGACTGGGTAGGCATGGTCTGGGTGGGCATGACACGGGACTTGTGTGGTGCAAAGGCAGGACTTCCCTGAGACCCTCCCTCACTCTCATTATACAGGTAATCCTCCAGTTACAAATGTAATAGAGCCTG
>JANHFL010004983.1:151436-168409 GCA_032468155.1 Oxyrhabdium leporinum
TTTAAGACTTGTGGACTTCAACTCCAGAATTCAGGTTTGCTAGCTGAGAAATTCTGGGAGCTGAAGTCCACAAGTCTTAAAGTTGCCAAGGTTGAAGACCCTGTCCTAGAATGTCTTCAACTCCTGGCTGGCCATACCTGCCTTTTCTGATCGTTAAGTTCTCCTGAACAAGAAATGCTACCAAGTGTTTCCTGTTTGTGAGGCTGAGATCTTGCCACAACACAAGTATATTCTGGTCCTGCCTCCTCACAGTGGACTACCTGGTCAATCCCTGAATCCCTTCTGAGAACAGCCTGGAGCTCAGTTTCAACATTCTTTTTCAGATTTGAGAGTGTTTTCATGAATACTGGGAAGGCTATGTGGACCTCTTTTAAAGGAATCTTTTTGAGACTCATGGAAATTGAAATAGCACACTCTCTTTGAGAATCTTCAGCCCTCCAGATGACTAATCTTTCAGCCATCAGAGTCGACAGCTTGCCTATTGCCTATAAATTCCCTATAAATTCTTATTAGGAATTCTGGGAGTTGAAACACAACTGTGCTTGGTCTGTAATGTAAGTACATGTCTGAACAAACCTTGGTAAAGCATATATATATGTGTGTGTGTGTGTGTGTGTGTGTGTAGGCTTAATGTGTGTGTGTGTGTGTGTGTGTGTGAGTGAAATACTGGCAAATTTTCTTTACATAGTTTACTGCATTGCCAGTTCCAAAACCATCTTTGTCAAAGAATTTGGAGCAGTGCTGCTATCGGATGAATGCAACAGTGCCATCCAGTGGATTTTTAGGCTACACAGAGCTGCTTATTATTTAGGATGGGCACAGGAGTGGGAGAACATTATATTCCGAAAATTTCAAGCTGCAATCAGAAGTTCCTTTGCTTCAGTGGTAGCCCCATTGAAATAAAACTTATTTTCTTTTTGATTAATTTAGATAAGATTATGTTGCCAGTAGTTCCAATTATTTAATGAATAATTACTTATGTGGTGCAATATTTTTCTTTACAAGGTGGTTTAAAGTACAATTGCTCCCAGCTTACCTTCAAAACAGCATTTGGATTGTCTTGGTCGAGTTGCTTTATTTACCAATCGCCAAAGTACATTCTTCTGAGTAGACTTGCCTAGGATTTTGTTGACCATAATTCAAGTTGCTTTATAGAGAATCACTTTTGAAAGACAAATTGTTTCTTTACATGACAGATGGAAATAGTAGTTCATGAATCCTAGCCTATCTGGAGAGAATTTGGGAATTGACTTGGTTAGGAGTAGTATTCTTTAAAATCTATCTCCAGGTAGAAAAAATGCTTAAACAGACAAGAAAGAAGTTTGATGAATCAGATGTGGCGATATGGAAAGGGAAGGAAGCAATTTCTTTCTAAGGCGAGAGGAATGGAAGCGTAGGTAGTCCTCCGCTTACAACAGGTTGCTTATTGACCGAATTTATAACTGACCCAAAAAAGGGAACTTACAACCTGGATTTGAAGTTCTGATGGTCGGGCCCCTTCCATAAACGCTTTTTGCATTTTTTTTAGTTTTACTTCTGGTTTTATGACAAATCCACACCCACAGTGAACCGCTGTTTCACTTAATGGCTGCCACACACAAAAAAAGATAAAATTGGATTGGTCACATTGGTGACCCTTTTTATGACCATTACGCCATATAACCGTAATAGTGGGCAGGGTCTATTGCAGTCATATGTTGAGAACTACCTGGTCTTAATATTTAAGATTACTTGCTTGAGACTCTTCTTGTCTTTTCTTTCCAGCAATTAAATCTTTACCCAAGGTAGAAGGTTCGTAGAAGGTTGGCTTCAGGTTGCAGAGGTGTTGTAAAAATGCTAGAAATAAGGAGCCATAGGAATGGTGGAAGAGACATCTGTGATTTAGAAAGGCAAAGTTGACTTTGTCTTTTCTTTGCTAGCAACCATGCCTGGGAATCAAAATGTTCAAAAACAAGTCTGGGAGTTGAGCTAGATGAAGAGTATGATCTTGGAGCACAGGACCTGTAGTCATTTAGAAAGTTCAACAGTTGTTACCAAATTATTGTTCTTTAAGGTGGTAACAGGAGAAAATTATCGTATCTATGAAGTTTGAGCATCTTAACTACAGGTAGGTTTACTTTTTATCCAAATATATTTTAAAAAAATCTTTTAAATATAAATTAAATCAAAACAAATTTGAAACCAATTCATTTAATAGGCCCAAACACCATTTATAATTACATCAGGTCCAGATGCTATCTAAATTTATTTATATGCTTGCAATGAAACGGATATCCCCTACGCGTGCTTGCACGCATATGCACGCTCAGACACTCACAGACAGACACACACAAATAAGGGGCTTCTTGGCTCACCATGGTTCTGGAGCTCAACTGGCTTGATTAAAGGGGAAACTACTTTTACATTTTTAAAAGACTGGAAATCCTTTACAGACTTTTTGCTGAAAATGTATAAAAATGAACTGTTGAAGTCAGAAGCTCCTGAGCCGCTGTTCAGCCCAGGGCCTTTTGCGGTGTAAAGCCAGCCTAGCCCAGCCCAGCAGCATAGTGCAAAGCTCAGCTGCTCCAGAAAGCTGCAACCAACTCACCCCAGGCCAGGCCCAGCTGCAATCATCCTTACCATCCTACACTCTGAGGCTCCTGTCACCCTGAGCTCTGCCATCCCACTTGACTTTTGCCATTTTCATAAGGAAATTGCCATGCTCAACTTGGGGAAGAAAGCCTTGTGTGGCCTTCTGCCTCATGCAGAACCAGGGTGGGCATACTTGATTGGCAGCAGGAGCAAGAAGATGACAAATGGCTTTCTTCCAAGATGTATAAGGATAGTTCTCATCACTCTTGGAAATGTGAAAAACATGAAGGGACATGTGATCGTGCATGGTAGACTTGTGAAAAAGTGAAAAGGTGATTGGTTTTATATTTGGAATAACTGTGGTGAGGCTATTATCTGCACGAAGATGGAAGACCACCAAAACACCAATAATGGAGAAATAGATTCTGAAGATGGCTGAGTTTGCAGAAATGGCCAAATTGACTTGTTTGATTAAGGGGGGAATTTTACAAAAGCCTGGAAACCCTTTATAGGCTTTTTGCTGAAAATTGATAAAAATGAATGATTGATTTCAGGATTTGTTGATTAAAAAGGTTTGTTTATGGGAAGGAGCTAGGATATGCAATAGGGGAGGGGAAATAATAATTGTTATGCTTGTAATTGATGCAAAGAAGATTGGAGGTTGCTTCTTTAGATATTTTCTTTGTTGTTGTTGTTGTTGTTGTTATTATTCTCTTTTCCTTTTACCCTTTTATAATCTTCTATTTCTTCCTCTATCTGTAATTTTTGTAAAATATTATTTTAATAAAAATTGCTTGTTAAAAAATGAAAGCAACTTGTTCAAGAACCATTTGTGAGAATATAAAATAATGGCCAAGGTATTAGAGTGGGTCCAAAGAGACCAAGGTATTCACTGACTGTCTTTGGTTAGATATGCTCTTTCTCCTATTTTTCTGGGTATAAAGGAAAAGGAGACAGATACACCTATTCTGAAACTCCTAGAATAAAAGTAAAATATTATTTTGGTTCATTGCACACAGTCAGCTAAATGTTCAGACAGGATTTGGCATTTTTATCCACCTACTGAATTCTTCCCAAGGACCTGGGATAGGCAGATGTTGATGTCTGACAATGTTACAGATATTGTTGCAAGATGAAAGCTCTTCCAAGTAAAGCTGCCTTTTGCAATTGACTGATGGTGGATCTGTCAATGCCGATGATGTTCAAGTGGTGATCCAATTGTTTTGGGATTGCACCCAAGACACTTATTACTATTGTTACTATCTTTGTATTCCTTTTTATCGTCATCGTCATCATCATCATCATCATCTTAATATAGCCCAATCTCAAACAACAGTACTATTGGGCTCCTCAAAATAACTACATGCTACCTTTACAATCCCCAGTTCCATAATGCGGAATTGAGGGATCGTAAGAGGATTTGATCAGAAAGCAGAAATATGTCCAGCATTAATTTAAACACACAATTAGTGGAACTGAAATAATATACTTTGTGGATTTATTTGTAGATAAGAGATGGGATATGGGAAGAAGAGATAATTTGTGGTACTTTAAGAGGAGGTGCTAAGTTATAAATTGTTGATACTTGTGATGAAGGTGGAAATATATTTCTTTTGTATATTTCTTTTCTTTTTCTTCATTATATGCTTTTTATTCCTCTATTTTTCTTTTCTGCATTTTATATTCTTTCTTTTAGTCTATATTAGCTTTTTACTATTGTAATTATAGTATTTAGTAAAATTATTATTAAAACAGTACTTAAAGTGTGTTAATATTGAAAATAAGAAAGTAATTAGAACACAATACACTAAAAGGAAATAATGCCAAGTTTGTTTGCTTCTTTGTTCATTCCAAGGATGGGCACACTTTTTGTCTGACTTGTTCTTCGCCGTCTCTTCTTTCTCCCTCAGTGCATCCCACCATTCCTCTTTATTTGAGGGGCAGATGCCCTTCTAAGCCCATTATTCTTGGTTTCAATTTATTTCTACAAGGACTATGTTTATCTCTTTTTTAAAATATGCATAAATGCCAATATTTGAATTAAGTAGTCTTGTGCCATTATCTTAACAACTTTATGAGAAGAGGAAGGGGGAGTTAAAAATCAGTACAATGAGGCTGGCAAATAATTGCAACAATGTGCTAAGGTATTTAATTTGGAATATAGGTATGATGAGCATATTTTCTTGGAAAAAATAAAGGAGAAACTTGAAAAGAGAGCAAATCTGAAAGAAATTTTTAAGATAAAATATTTTAATTGTTTATGTTTACAGAATTCAAGAGCAAAACCAATTTTTTTTTACAAAAACACATATTTTGATTAAAATATGTGAAATCAAACAGTATGCATATTTTTTAAAAAAAAAGACAAATCAATTTCCATATTTTTCATATGAATGTGAAAGTCTGGGCATTAAGTGGTACCATTTGTATGTGTATTAGTAATGGTAAATGGCAAAAGTTAAATTACTGAACTAAAGGACAAATGTAAGCTTTTGAAAAAAAAAAATCTAAAGGACGGCTTTCTGAAACAAAGGACATATGGTTGCTGTAAACATAGGCCATCTGTCCAATGTTATGTTGTTTACTATGAAATCACATCTAATAGGAGACTAAGCAATCCAAGTTACAATATAGAACTGCTGACTTCCATCAATTCAGCTGCAAAAAAAGAAATACAAGACCACAACAAATAGCAGTAGCACTTAGACTTGTATACGAGTTCACGGTGCTTTTACAGCCCTCCCTAAGCGGTTTACAGAGTCAGCATATTGCCCCCCAACAATCTGGCTCCTCATTTTACCAAACTCGGAAGGATGGAAGGCCAGTCAACCTTGAGCCGGTCAGGATCGAACTGCTGGCATTTGGGCACAGTTAGCCTGCGATGCTGCATTCTAACCACTATGCCACCAATCAATCAAGAAAGGTATGATGCAGATGTGGAGAACAGAGTAAGGGAACCAAACCTCAGCAATCTGCAGAATGGCAGTCAATTTGGGGAAGACAGAATTCTTTTCATATACTTCAAGCTTCTTCAACTGCATGAGCAGCAGAATAAGTAATTGAGTAGAGTAGAAACTTTGCGGCCTAGCAACACCAACTTACATATTGTGTATTCCTAGAAGTTTCTGGAAGAGAATATGGAGAAAAGCTGGCTGGTTGGATTAGAAGAAATTTGAGGTTATGCATTTCAAGAAGCAGAAACATTGCAATTTACATCTATTATTCAGATTACTTAGCTCTGGTTTATTAAGAAAATATATTAACTTTTTTAAAAAGAACCAGTGGTGACTTCCATTGTTTGGGCTCCAAAGAAAAGCATCCTGCCAGTTTCAGCCTTTCAGAAGAAGGGGAAGAAAAATCTCATGATATAGTTATTTTCTTGTCAGATGGAATATTGTATTTATTTTGGTACTTTTATAAAAGACTGGAAACCCTTTATGACCTGAGCATAAGAGTTACAGTTTAAGGCCTCAAGATATGCAGGGCCTCACAAAATGTCAGAATATCAGTTTTCTGATTTTGCAAAAAAGTTCATTATTACTTTTATTAATAAAAGTGATCCTGCTTATTTTGGCAATAGTGTGTGTGTGTGTGTGTGTGTATAAATTTGTAAATTAAACAGCTAGCAAGGTTGTGTCTTATCAGGATGTGTGACTACAGCTAGTAAAACTACAATGAAAGCACCTTACTGAACTTTATATATGTGCATTTTCACATTTCTATAGCTGCCCTGGTGAAATAATCCATTAATAGGGGACTTTATGCTGATGGGATTCTGGTACAGAATTATGCACCACTAGCCTGTCTGATTATTTTTGAGGCATATTTTATAACCAAACTGATAAACTGATTTTAGTATAGCTAGTCCTCACTTACTGCCTGCATTTGGGAATGGCAACTCTGTCACTAAGTGGCATGGTCATACAGTGAAATATCACATGAACATGCCAGACTTCATCAGTTCCCAGCTAGGGTCATTAAGTACATTACTCATAGTGTTACTGTGCGTGTGATGTCACATGACTCTGACATGCAACTTCCTGCTGGTTTCTCTTTTGACTTTGCTTCTTGGAAGCCATTTTTGAAGTGTGCAAATGGCAATCACATGACCATATAAATGTGTGCCATTTGTCAAGCACCTGAAATGTGATCACATGACCATAGGGATGCTGTAACAGCCACAACTTCAAACTGTCATAACTCTGAATGGACACTGAATGAGGGATCAGTAAGCGAGGACTACTTAGATATTTCATGAAATATTACAATATGTATAGAAGAAACATACTTAAATACAAATGGTATCTGAATTTCTGATTTAATTACTACTAATGAACCTAGTTTTCATTAAAAAAAAATCTAGTTAGAGGACGATACAGGGACATTTTTAAATAATAACAACCAATAAAAGTTCAAATGATAAAGGATGACATCTCTTAGTAATTTTTTATTCTGAGAATTACTACAACATAATCATGACTCCCTGCACACTAATATTTCCTTTGATACAGTATGATCAATGTTGCAGAAAAACATTTATTATATTTCTTCCAGCTACTTAAAGGCATTTTAAACCCATTCTGCATTTTTCTTTATGTGACATTTTTACAGTCTTCATTTTCTGCCTTGCAGTCACTGAGCAATCATGATCACAGGAGTTACCCAATTATGATTGTCACAGGGTTACGAAGTCCTTTCTGTTTTACTTTGTTCAAAATGTAGCTCTTGGAACAACATTTACAAACATTCACTTCCGTCCTATGCTGACCATATTTTTTATATAACACACAACATTAAATTTGGGGCCTTTAAGACTTCAGTTATTATACTTGATACTCAGGGCCAGAACTGAACATTCCTGTAGGAAATGAATTATACCTAAGAAATGAGACTTAGTTTTAATAGTGATCTTGACATTTAGGAAAGGATTTTCTTTGATAGACTAACTCGTGCACGCCTACACACATAGGTGTATATATATTGTCAAAAGTCCATGTTTAAATTTTTACATACATTGTTCATTAATTTTTTATATCCTTCAATTGAAAATACAGGAAAATATACACCAATAAATCACTTCTAAACCCAGTGGGGAATACGTTGCTGAAAATGTACAGAGGAACTCAACCATCTCAAATTTCTCAGGACAAGAGGTAGCCTCCACATTCTTGCAGCACTGAAACTTTTCAAAGCTAAGCCAATAGCACAACTTCTTTACAGTGCTCCTTTGGGCCCCTTTTCCAACTTCGTATTATTATAATTTGTTCAATCTATTTTTTTAAGATCGGCCTTCAATTCCCAAAATGTATCTCTAATGCCATCATGAGATTGGAGACAGGCCTCAGAATAACAAAATAATAGAATAACAAGAGTTTTAGAAGGGACTTTGGAGGTCTTCATCCAACCCCCTGCTCAAACAGTAAACCCTAAATCATTCCAGACAAATGGCTGTCCAGTCTCTTCTTAAATTCCTCCAGTGATTGAGCACCCACAACTTCTGGAGGCAAGTTGTTTCATTGGTTAATTGTTTATCACTCTTAGGAAATTTCTCATTAGTTCTAGGTTGCTTCTCTCCTTGATTAGTTTCCATCTGTTGTTTCTTGCTTTGCCTTCTGGTATTTTGGAAAATAGGTTGAACCCCTCTTCTCTGTTGCAGCCCCTCAAATATTGAGACACTGCTATCATGTAACCCCTAGTCCTTCTTTTTGCTAGACTAGATATACCCAATTCTGGCAATTATTTTTCATATGTTTTAGTCTCCAGCCCCCTAATCATCTTTGTTGTTCTTTTCTGCACTCTTTCCAGAATCTCAACATATTTTTGTAAAATATGGTGACCAAAACTGAATGCTTCATGAAACTGAAGGCTCGACTGTGGGTTGTATATACCCAACTACTGGCTCAAGCGATCTTTGTTTCCCTTCGGTCTTGCTCCACTAACTTTGAGGGATGATTTTCAGTCCACATGGAAGAAGACAGCATCAACTAAATGCTTGTTCTTGGTCTACTCCCCAAGTCTTTTACAAGCATGGGATATGATCAGACCAAAGCTCTCATTAAATAGTGTGTAGCAGACACAGGGTAGCAATTGGACGTTGCCAGAACTCTGAACTTTATTGCCAGTGAATGCAATAGATAGTCTATTTCTCCCAAGACATATTTTATTAACCTTGAAGTACCTAATCATTGGAGGGCCTTTACTCTGGCATGATGTCATGTCCTCCCCTCAGATAACCTTGAAGGCTGATAAAGGAAGATTCCTTATTTGGAGAGACAATGCCCCTGTGACTCTGGACATGTAGAAACAACAGAGCATTTACAGCTCCAGTGCCTATACAACAAAGACATTCATGCTAGCATCATTTCATGATTACTGTTTCATGATTACCCAGGACACACCAACATCTCCCTGCTTCCAGTCACTAATCCTGCCACTATACAATGTTGCCAGGTTCTGATTCCTCAAACTAGTCTCAATGAGCATCTAGTATGCCATTTAAGAGTATCTAGTATTGTGATAGATTTCATTAGCCATATACTAACTTTTGTGCTCCTCTGTATCCATTTAATGTTTTTACCTCTCCCTTTAGATTTGTTCAGACTTTTGTTTTATATATACAAAAACATGTCTGTGTGTTATGTATGTATGTATGTGTGCATGTGTGTGTGTGTGTGTGTGTAGGAAAGACTCAATGCACAAGAGATATTAATGCCATTTGCCAGCATCAAGAGTTGCCTTCCCCAATCTGATGCCTCCCAGAAATGTCATGTTCTCTGGGGATTCTAGAATCTTCAGTAAATATACGTAATCCAGAGCACATTTTTAAAACGTAAAGTCTAGGGCATGCATTTCTATTTACACGTTTTTTTTCACCAGCCTCAATGATATGTTGCCTTAGCAGGCAATAGTAACGTGTGCTCATGAGGCTATGGCATTTGGGAATGGCACAATGGGTGTTATTAATAGCTTAACTGACACTAATGACATTGCCCTTACCCTTATTACAGTTTGTAAAATTATCACCAACAATCAGCTGAAGCCTTGATATCCCTAAAGCTATCAGAGGATGTAACACTTCATTCACAAGAACATGACTATAGTTCCTTAGCCACAGAATCATTTCAGTAAATCATTATAAATGCATTAGGACAAAGATGTTATGAGCTATCAGATATTAACCTTCAGCTGTTAAAGAGAAGGCAGTAGCTTGCCTGAACTTTTTCATCTTCTGCTTTGTCAGAACATGCCTTGGCTACCAATTAATGCTTTTACATTTGTTTTACTGCTAATAAAGCATTTGTTTGTAGATTTGTTGGTTGGTTTAATTAATGGATATGGCCACTCATCTAGCCAATGGAATTCTGGATGGCGAACAGGAAAATAGAAGCACAATACACAGTCAAAATCAGTGAAAAAGAACCAAGTCAAGGGCTCTATAAATATTTTCTGACAACATAAACTCACACTGGGCTCCATTAATAGCCCAACTCCAGTGCTCGAGGGAAAAACCAAATCTTCATGCCTTTCTGGAAATCCGCTAAGGGTAGCTTAATCTGAATTACTGGGCAAAGACTGTTCCATGAGGCAGAAGACAACATGACAAATAAAGCATGCTAGGATTTCCCAGGTGACGATTCTTCACCAAAGGAATCCAGATAATGTCTACCCAGCCAGATCTGGTAGGATAGACAAAGACCGCTGGAGGTTTGGCAGATTAATATTTCTCACATTACAATTTACAACCATCTTCATCACCATGGCCCCCTCATGGATCATTATTTGGCCATGGTGAGATGCTCTGTGCTCCTTTAGAATATCAGCAATTTAATGGGTGGTGACTTATTCCCTGGCAAGTTAACAATCAGGTCATATATGTTCCAGAAAAAAATATATGCCAAACACATGCTCAATGGTGAATACATAAGAGGAATACAACAAACTGGTCATTAATCAGGTCAAAAAGGTCATAAGTCAGGTCTAATATCAATAAATAGATGATATAGATATAGTCTATTTATTAATTGGGCATCAATCAATAAATAGACTATAGCGCTTAAATGGCCCTGCAGGGCAATCAGGATGGCCTGCTGTAAAGCAAGTGGTAGACTGAGCAAAGTGAAGGAGAAAAAAATATATATCAAGCAAACATGAAGTCTATTTCAAATAAAACCCTAAAACTAGCGAATTTCATAAGAGAATATTTGATATATAGACATGCAAATATTCAGGCTTAGAAACTGATGAACAATGATTAATGGATTTTAAAAAAGGATTTCTCCTAAAAAAAGGCTTTTATAGATACAAAATTGGAAAAAAACTAGCTGTGAATGCTAATAATATTGATAACTATACACATAACATTGAAGGTCATGAAATAAATCCTTTTTGAAGAGGAACATTCTATTTGATTAACTTCTGAGACAGATACGAAGTTGATGAAATTTGTTTATTTAATCAAATTTCGATACTGTCCATCTCATCTAAGTGAATCAGTCTGTTTACAAACAACATAATAAAACAATATAAAACATGAATAAAAGCATAGTTAAAAACAAAATTAAAAAAACAAGGCTAACATTTACAAGTTAAAAGTCAAAAATTAAACTAGAGAAGAATAAAAGAAGAATAAAAAAAGATCAACTAAGACAATTAAGGAAGCCTCAAAAGAATTATACCAATGTTTATGGTGTTTCAAAGAAAAATAAATGATATTAAATAAAATGACAATTTTGACATTAGTAGTTATCAACAAACTAGCATCCATTTTATAAAACATTTCTGGGAAATACTACAATCATAGGTGCTTGCCCCGATAAAGCTGAAACATTAAATTTTGGAGCAACCTTTGGGAGAACCCCAAAGAACATAAATAGGTTGCAACATAGATAAAAGAGAATGAGAAAAACATTGCCTCAATTCAAAATGGATGATACAATCATAAGATCAGAAATGATTAAAAAGCAAACAAAAAAAGCTAAGAAGTGGAGTGTATTAAGAAAATTGGAAGTTCAGTTGGATTTTGACTTAAGCATTTGATGGCTCTCTACAAAAGACTGACTATTCAATTTAATGAAATGCTACAAACTGGAAAAGTTAAAAGAATGGATAATAAAAGGTAAAACATTTTTAGCAAAAAATAACAGCAACAAGTATATAGCTGTAGGCAACTATAGACCAATTACTTGATTGTCAACACTTGTATATTAAGCAACTGTATTTTCAGGTTAGATATTCAAAAATTTATTCCTTCTATTCTGGGAAAAAGCCTAAAAAAAGTGCAAGCAAAGAAAAAACAACTTACAAATGGTTTAAATTGATAATAAAAGAGCATCTGCTTCTTTTCCACATAGCTCAATACAGAAATGTTTGAATATATTTCCCATGATTGCAAATGGCCAGAAAAAAAATGGAAAATGGTTGTGGTAAGTAGTGAATAAAATGGAAATATAAACCTCAGAAGAAGAATCTATTAAGGGAATACATTGTCTTCATTGCTTTGTATCATCTCAGTGGTAACCCTCACCTTAATTAAAGCCAACTTAGTTATATGAAATGTTGAAACAGCGTGTGAAATATTTCAAACAAACTATATCTTGAACACTGGAAATATTGCCCCAGTAGAAATGGACCCAGAAAATCAGTTTTCACTCAGGTGCAGCTGGAACTATAAGGATATCACTTTCTCAACCACCTTATCTGAGAACAGAAAATACAAGAATGGATCTTTGCTGACCTGAAGAAAGTGTTAATCACTTCCCTTAACCAGTCTAGCTGACTTAATCAACCAGGAAGGGTATGGGTTAAGTAAACAAGCAATGACCCTTGTTTCTTCACAAATCTTCCCACATCCTCAAGATTTACTTCCATATGGCCAAAGGCAATCATATAAACTTGACAGACAATTATCATTTCCCTGTAACTTGCTCCAATATTGAAATCAATATAAATTGATCTGCTCAACTTCGTCTGCAAAGAATGATCACAATTGCTTAAAGAAAGCTTTCATTAGTTCTGGCTTCTTTCTCCCAGCAGCTTGATGGAGGATGTGCCACATAATACATTACTGGACAACCCTTGCCCCATTGGAAAGATACCTCCTCACCTAAACAGAGAAACAGATTGACCCACAGTGGGCAAAAAAAGCAGTGGGAGCAGGAGCAACTTTTGGCTTCCTGCTGGCGTCCCCATTGAGTTCCTTGTGGGAATCTGGAAGGGAGCCTTGGAAATCTTCCCCTCCCCTCCCCTCTCCTGTCTTCCTCTATCCTGTTCTGCCCTGCAAGGGATTGCGAGACTGGCTAGGAAATGTCATGGAACATTGAAAACAAAGATCATGCGGTTGCAGTAGCAGCCCAGCAGCAGCCAGCATTGAAGCAGCATCAACGTCCCCAACTTTCATTCTCTCAGGAGTTGTGGATCCTGGATTTTGGATACATTCAGTCAATTAGCCCATTTGAGTTACCTTGGTTCAATAATTGTTGTCCTATGATACACCTTTTTGCCCAGTTAAAGATCACGACAAGGGTAAATAGATAAAATTTCTGGCCTGTTCTGTGCAGATTTTATACTCTCTAGCAAGAAATTCCACACCATTTCCTATCAGATACTTGCAGCATTCTGTTTGTACTTTGGTATAATGGTTAGTTTCATAGCATTAACAGTAGTACTGGCTGTGACCCTTGATAGCTAATTGAAATGCGTATGTTCAGAGGGAACCAACCACAAGGAAATAGTATGACTTTCACGGTCTTGTAAAGCCACATGGATAACCAGTGTTTTCATACAGTGCTATGAAAATATAACACTATATTCCATCAGTGTTATTTTTATTTTAACGGTTATATTTTTAGCTGCTATATTTCTAGCACCCTTCACTATTGGCCTTGTTGGCTGGGACTCTTGAAAGCTGCCATTCCACAACATCTGGAGGGCCATCATTTTCTTGATCCTTCACCAAAATAGCTTTTATACAGAAAGTGAAAGTATCCCATTAAATATGCTAACATAAAGATACCAAAATGAAAACATGAAATATAAGTGAATGTATTCATGTTATTGTTGATAGTGATGAAGCACAATGCTTACTCCAGTTCATGGACATCTGTCTGACACACTCCTCTAATTATTTTCCCACGGCACATTTATTTTACTTAATTGGTGATGATACAGATTTTTCTATCTTCTTCTATATCTGCCTCAAGTTCTTTGTACTTTGTACTTTCTTCCCAGTTTAAATTGCCCGCAGGTGGGACACATATTTGTGTAATTTTAGAAACAGCAGGGAGTTCTTTTTGATGCTTTCCCATGGAACGTATTTCAGTCTGTAGGACGATGTTGCGATATTCTCCATCTGTAACTTCAGACTGATCACTGGTGGAGAAAGAAATATGTTTTCCAGCATTTGCAGATTTGGTTCAGAAGAGCAGAAAGATAACTATTTGTTATTTTTCTATTATCATATTCTATTGATTTATTTACATGGTGCCAAAACTAGACTCTAAGGAGAGAGAAAAAAAACCCAGTGTTGTCTCTGCTTAAAGCATCTGGCAATATTGCAGAGAAAAATCTGATGTGGAAATAATTTACATTACTTTCTCCAAAGCAGATGAAGAGGAAACAAAAAGAATAGGCCTCATCATACCCAATGGGATAGTCTAAGATTTGTAGACTTATGCACACTTACTTGGAAGCATTAAACTCAATAAGGCTTACTTCAGATGGACCTGAATAGTTCTGTTTGTTTTCAAAAATAATCATCTCCAATTCCTAAAGAGGTGACAAATTTCTTAAAAACAAAACCAAACTGAGGTATGTGAAAGTGGACGAGACATGGGCTCTGCAAGAAATCAAGACCCGGTGTGGTGGAATGTAGTATACAGTCCCAGGAGGAAGGGGCTGCTTCCCAGAGGAGCAAAGAGGCAGCTGAGCCTGGAATGTCTGAGAGGCAGGAAGAGTGCAAAGATGGCCCCTCCCTAGCAGTTCACAGAGTATATCTATGGTGGTGGAGGGTTTTTTAGATTTTCCTTTATCCTGCCTTTATTATTTTTAGAAATAACTCAAGATGGAAAACATATCCAATACTCCTTTGGGATCCTATTTTCCCACAAAACACGCAGATAGTTGCTTTGATTTGGCAAGATTTCTGTCTATGGGCAAACAACAATAAAGTAGTTACTCAAAGTAACTCCACGTCATTCTTGGTTCTTAGGTCTGATGGCTAGAGAGAGGGAGTTCTCTGTGTCCGTTCAGAACTTCCTTTCCTTGTGGAGGTTCTAAAGAAGATTTTTTTCAGGATTGATGAACATGGCTAAAACTGACAATAAGCTCTGGCAATTGTATTCACAACAACTAACATTTCTGGGCATCCTGCTGTTTTTTCTAGAAGCCCCCAAATCGGATGAAATGAAATTGACAACCACAAGAGAAGAATGGAGCTGAAAGGGGAAGTGGTAGAAAAACAGAGACAGGAGAGACATCCTGATGAACAGCCTGATGCAAATGAAAGAAGGAGGGGGAAAGGGGATGGAGGGAACAACAGCACTCACTGCAGGAGAGGACAAGAAGAAAGATTTACACAGATCACAGGTAGATACACAAAAAGGTGCCTGGGTTCATTTTAGTCAAACACTAATGCCAGTCCTCAATATGGCCACAAGGCAATCATGAGGAGATGGAAGAGGGCATGCATATTTCATTTCACATTGATTGGCTCTTAACAGCAGTTGCCCAAGGGTCATAATTGTCTTCTAGGCCAATTTGAATCTCAAAGACGTCCTTTTCTTTGAAGTAATCTCACAGGACACACCAGATATCACCAAACTTTTCATTCTGCGGAAAAAAATGCCTCTAATTTACTATTTATTTATTAAATGTATACATAATCCATCTCACTACCTAAGTAACTCCAGTGTTAGACAGGGTGGGGTGGGACAGATCTAACTCAGAATGAGATCAGGAAAAACTGATGAAATGAAAGGGCTTCACAAGAAGGGAACAATTCTACTCTGGATGAATAAGGTAAATGAGCTATGCTTTCCCTAAGAATGACCTTGTAAATTATGCATTGGTACTTAATCCTTGATCTTTGCCATATCATTTAAATGTGGGACTTAGCAAATTAATGCTGATTTCCCCTTTTGTTTGTTGCAGTCTATTATGAAATGAAGTGTGGGTATAGGTATGTTTTCATATCCTTCCAACCTACAGCTACCTTTCTTTTAAATAATCTTTGTAATATTTTTTTTGATGGAACCAGTCCTCCCACATCTGAGCAAGAAAAAGGAAAGTATCTCATGACCCCAAGTGATAGTATGAATGCATCCATGCTGCTTTCTAGACAACAGTGTAGAATCATCACCATTGTCTTCTTCAAGGATGCCATTTTACCAGATAGTCCACAACTGCAGTAATTCCCTGGTAGTCTCTCACTCTTATTGAGTCCACCCAATTCTGTCTACCTTTTCAAGGTTACCCTTGGTCACCCTGGGTGTGCTTTTTGGGCAAGACTATTCTTAATGAGGAGGAGCATTTCTGCTTTGAGAAGAGACAAATGTAACCATCAGAATTAGCATCCCTCAAGATGGTCAGACGGTCACTTCCCCACTTTTCTTCATGCCCCCACCACTGTAATATGATCTTCCTCCTGTTTGTGTATCTCGATCCTGGCACAGATCTTGAAAAATACTTTGCAGCACATGCTCCATGAAATGACAAGGAATGGCTGGAGCTTTTAATGTCTGCTTCTTTAGTTTGACTCCTGTTCCCTTCAATCTTCCTAGGGTTAAATATATTATTTCAGAAATGGATTGAATGTCATTTGTTTGTTTATACACTCCAGATAGAACTCTAGAAATAATTTTCATCCCTCTCATCCAATACGAATTCTGTATCTCTCTTCTATAGAATTTCTATCCTTTCCAAGGAAAGATGCTAATAGCAGCAAATAATCATGGGATATACATCTTCAAGATTTGAATATTAATTAGGTCTTTCATTTCGGCTCACATTATTTTATAAATATGGTGCTGAAATTGGTTACTTCCTACCATTTCCTATTTAAGTATGCGAAAGTGAATGTAAGCCTATATATTTGCACAATGTTGGGACTTGGAATTAAGGATAGAACTCATCTACCCCATATATTCCTGTAATCAGGACATTGACCTTCTAAAAATATCTTTGAACAAAACAACGGAATGTATTATAACTCTACATAATAGCTGAACTATCAGACATGCTGATAGAATCACCCTGATGGCTAGAAACAATAAAAATTTAAGAAACCTTTTATTGAAGGTTAAAAATTGAGAGTTTAAAACCTACTGTGAGGTGATTAGATAGATAGATAGATAGATAGATAGATAGATAGATAGATAGATAGATAGATAGATAGATAGATAGATAGA
>JANHFL010004983.1:168509-179311 GCA_032468155.1 Oxyrhabdium leporinum
TAGATAGATAGATAGATAGATAGATAGATAGATAGATAGATAGATAGATAGATAGATAGATAGATAGATAGGAAAGACAGAGAGAGAGACAGAAAGAGAGAGAGAGAGAGGGAGAGAGAGAGATGATAGACAGACAGATATAGGATTGTATCAACAAACAAATTGTACTCAAGGAAAGTAGGGAGGAATGAAGCCATAATGTTAATAATTTTTATCATCCTAGGTCAAATGTTCATAGGGATGGTGAATGTAGCCATGACATTTAAAAATGTATGCTATGTGGGAGAAAGACAATGATAGAGCTAGGCAAAATATTAAAATATAGAGATATCACATTGACAACAAAGCTAAGCACTGTCAAAGCAATGGTATTCCCAGTTGCAGCATCTGACTGTAAAAGCTGGATCATGGAAAAGGCTGTAGAAAGAAAAATGGATGCCTTTCAACTATAGTGTGGGAGAAAATTGTTGCAAGTCCTTGGGCTGTAAGAACAAATAATTCAATATAAGATAAAGTGAAACCAGATTGCTCAGTGGAAACACTAAGAACAGAATTAAAGCTTAGGTGCTTTGGTTGCATAATGTAAAAGGAAGAATCATTTAGAGTTAGGGAAATTAAATTAATAATGAATAAATTTAAATTAAAAATTAAAAGTGAACTGAGAGACATCTGAGTGGTTAGGCAGTATTCCCGACACTACAAGCATGAATTTGCAAGAACTCACAGAAACAGCTGTTGACAATCCTAGTGAACCACAATTCCATTTAAGAGAATTTTTACAGTTGTTACTAGATTATTGAACTGTTTTCCCAATAATTTCTGCAGAAAATGTTGATGTGATGCAATAAACATTTCAGTGATGATTGTTTCATCCCCAACAAACTCCATCAATGCTAGCGGTTCCACTCTGGAACTGGCAGCGAACAGACCTCGCTTTTAACCAGTCTGTAACAATGACAGATATAAAATGTAAATTAATTGTTTCTTCATTTACTCGAAACAACCTCAGCACCTTGGCTACTTTCATTGATTTTTATTTGCTTTGGCAACCTAAAACATGAAGAACGGATATGTATATACATATGTTTATGTACATGTATTTCATACAAGTGTAGATACACATTCAGATTTTTTTAAAAAAAAAACTTATTTCAGAAGTAAATAGTATCACTGATGAAATATATTATGTACAAACTAATTCCAGATCTCGTGTCCCAGACACCATAACCTCAGAGCATTGTTTTCTCCTCTGACTCTAGATGCTATTAAGTAGCCAACAGTGTTTTAATACTCTGGTAAACAGAATGTCAACATTTTTATTAGAATCAATTTTGATTTGTATTAATTTATGCTTCATGCAGTATATACACATCAGCTAAAGTGCATGTTGTGCAATAATCTGCCATCAAGGTGATACAGGTTCTGGGGAGAAAAATAATAGTTGGAAAGGAGGGGGAATCTTATTTTATTTGTTTGACCTCTCTGTAAAAAGGCATGCTGAGATTCTCTGCTCATGGAGGGACTAGATAGCCAGCCACCATTAATGGGAATGTTCAGCAACAGCTACGTATTGCAGAACAAACATCATGGAAATCCATCTCACAATTCATTGAAATCTTCTAGTTCATCTTACCTGCTTCATGTAACTGAGAAGCATCCTTGCTGGTGTTACCTGAAGATGGGGAAGAGAGAAGATAGAACTCAATAAAAAGGCTCTTCCTCACATTTCTTCCCTGAATGAAGGGTTACAATTGGCTGGCTGTACAGGAAGAATGACCAAAACCCTTTCCTAATTCCTCCCAAACTATGAGATGAATGCAACATCATGGATGCACTTGGAAAAAAGAAGATGCCAAGTCATATTTGTACTCTGGCTAGATGCAAGTGGGGAAAGTTATTCAGATTATATCAATAGCATTAGCACTTAGACTTATATACTGCTTCACAGTGCTCTCTAAGTGGTTTACAGAGTTTGTCTGTTGCCCCCAACTATCTAGGTCCTCATTTTACCGACCTCGGAAGGATAGAAGGCTGAGTCAACCTTGAGCCTGATGAGATTCGATCTGCCAAATTACAGGCAGCCGGCAGTCAGCAGAAGGAGCCTACAGTATTGCATTCTAACCACTGCTCCACTGTGACTCTTAGTATTTTTTATCTTAAAATGTCATGAATTGTGATTCAGTAGATAGAATCATTTTCAAATGTACCTGGTAATAAACAGCCCCAGACCTGGAAAAAAAAACAGATCTAGGTCCAAAAATACTATGGTAGGATTCATCACATACCATGTTGTTGAGTTTGGAGCAAGAGAAATCAAGTGAACCTAGGCAAAAATTTAAGGCCTTTGTTAAAAATTTGCAAAAAGTCAGGATGGTATACTAGTTTGTTGGTCTAGTCAAAAAGCCACACATCTCAAAAGTGGCTGAGATTAAACTTAATGGGTTGGATCTCTAAGAAGAAGCAGGTGAATAAAACAGAGCCTAGTGAGGGAAGGAGTCAATAAAGTTCACCGAATTCCCAAATAAACAGACTGAAACAACAGCACAATAAGACTGCTATAAAATTACTTACCAACAAGAATTCTTTCTTATGATCCAAGACCAGCTTCATAAAATGCCTTCAGCCAGGCAACAGAGCACCTCACAGAGAATGAAAACACTGCTAACCAAAGAGGTTATTATTTTGTGCTGTGTGTAAAATTGAAGACCAAGAAGCAATTCTCACTTTATTGTTAAGCAATGTGCAGTGAAACCGTTTATTACTTCTTTGCCCCAGTGATTCACATTAGTATATTCTTAAAATTAGTCTGCACCTCTCATGTTGTACTCTCTTATCCTCCACATTCCAACAGGATGCAGACAATATCAAGTTCAGTTAGCTACTATTAAAATGAAACATCCGTGTAGTCAATATTGGCTAAAACCAATTTCTCATTTATGGATTAGAGTCGAGATGAAGACAATATGAAGGGATAGAGAAGAAGAAAAAATATGCTGCTAGGGTACATATGTGTTCTGCTTAGATGCAACTGGAGAAAGACGTTTCATTTTAATAATAGCTAACTATAGTAATACTAGTTTAGTAGTACTTTTCTGTTTATTCCAACACCACCCAAGAGCAACTTCAAGATGCATAAAATTACCCTGCAGAGAACTTAAATGACTTGAAACTAAGACGGTGGAGGCATTGCCAGTGGGGACCACAATTGTATGCCATTACAGTTTTCTGCTGACTGATAGGAATGTAGTACTTCAGCACTGGGAAGAATTAATAGAACTAGACCCATTGGGTAAAAAGAAAGCTCTCTAGGATGGGATCCTAGGTGCAAACACCTGGGAGTAAATTCAGCTCAAACCAGTAAGCTGCAAAAGGATATTTCATTGTGGCTTAATAGGGGTGGGTTGCATATAACTATAAATAGATATGAGCTGATGGTTGCAAAACCATTTTCACAATTAACTGCACCGACATCAGAAATTTTGAATTGGAGAGTCAACTGGAGAAAATCAACCAGTTAAACTGGACCAGCTGTAAACATTGTTTTGTTCTGTTTTGTCTATTTCATAAATAGGGCTTTGAAAACATGAAGAAGGGAGTATCTGTTAGGATCTTAGCAACCAGGAAGAATCAGAAATGGAAATGAATCTAGTTGATAGAAACAATGCTCCAGCTTAAAAAAAACCCACAAAAACCCAGAAGTTGAACCATAATGTTTAGATGCCCATTCTATGCTTGCGTCTCATGTTTTTCATGGGTAGTCTTGATCAGATAGTCTTAAAACACTAGTATATGTTAGTGTTTCTTAAGCCTTTTGGTCTCTGGACTACTTCTCACTTTTACAAATTATGGAGAACCTCCAAAGAGCTTTTTGTTCATATGGGTTGCATTTATTGATATTTACCATATTAAAAATTAAAAATGATGCATTTGTGGAATATTTATTGAACTGTATAAAAATAACAATGTTAGATATGTACATAAATAAAATATTTTTTTGTGAAAAAACTTATATTTTAACAAATACAAAAATAATGAGAAGACTGACATTACTTTAAAATTTTGCAAATATCTTCAATAGCTGGCTTAATAAAAGTCAGTTGGATTCCCATTATCTGGTTCCGTATGCAATCTATTGCACTACGTTGTTTTCCTTGACGTAAATGAAGAAAATCCTGCTTAAGCAGATATGTACTATACTTGGGAAAGGAAAAAGTATTTTGATAGCCTTTTCAGATAATTGTGGATATTCTTCTTTGATACTGCACCAACACTTGAAAAATAGTAGTTTCACAAAGGTTAGTTATTCTGTAAAATCTGAAATCATATCAATATATCTTTTATTCTGTTACATTAAACCCTAGTGATCTGTCTATCACTTTAAATGGATTATTTTAGCTGCAAACTAGTTATCAGCTATAAACCCCTTCATGGGCTTTATCATTATTTGCAAGATCCCATGAGATCCATTTCCAAATCCATATATTTCACTTGTTCTTTAAATGTCTTGGTTCCCTCTTTTTGAAGTTCTCATCAATTTGATGCAACACAAGTTTCTTAGTCTTCCCTTCCCTCTCAACCCATTCACTCTTTTTTCATATATTTTAGTTTGCAATTTAATCCTCATTTCTTTTCTTTATATGACCAAGCTTTATGTTCTTCAGTGTTTTTGTATGGTCATCACTGTATTCAATTTACATTCGCCACCAAACATTCTTGATCATGTGTCTTCTTGTCAATGGTGTCCAGAGGAGGAAGGGTTGAGGCCAAGAAGAGGATCAAATGCCAAAAGTAGCATGTGGCACAATTCCTCCCCTTCTTGTAATTTTTCATAACCTTACATAAACACGTCAATATAACAATACAATTAAACTTTTTTGTAACTTTTTTTTAAAGATACAGTGTATATAAATCTGTTCAATATTATTGAAAGTGTCCACGAACCCGTTGATGACTTGGGCATCCCATTAGGAATCCCAGATTATGAAATGTTTTCTTTAATTCCAGATTACCTACACAGAACATAACTGTTTAGGAACTTCAGTGCCAATTGATTGATTGATTTCATCAAAAGAGATTTAAAGGAATAAAGCTGTCAACTAGTACTAATCACAATGGCCATCCAGTAATTCTAGAATCAGTTGTCTTTTACCTGCAAATATCAATTTCTGGAAAAGGAGGCAAAAATTTACAACCCTCATATGCTACTTATGGATATGAAGCTATTGGGGAAAAAACAAAGTGTTAGTTAGCTGGACCTCAGCATTTCCTTCAGGTGTTGCAGAGTTTGCAAATGCACACTGCAACACAATGGAAGCTTTTTGTCAGTGGACCCCAAATAAGCTTCACGTGACTCTCTAATCTCAGACTAGCAGCAAGTCCTCCTTTCTCTTAGCGTATTACAAGTGTGGGTTTAAAGGAGTAAATCTGCCAGAGAAAAGGAAGAACAAAGCTGGAAGAGTTAACTGTTCAGAGGAGCTCTTGAAAGGTGTCCAATGGGTTAAAAGCAGCCCCTTCCAAGAAGCAGCTAGTCTTCAAAAGCACTGATGCTTTTCAGCATTTACTTCTGCCGCTGCTTGTACTTTTGGCCCATCTGTTCATTTTCAACAGCTCTTCTGTTCTTTTAAAAGAACTTAAGACAATTTTCCCCCCTCCTCAGGTAATTTGGGGGGGGGGGAAACTCTCATCCTCCAGTTTGGCAAAGTGCTAGTGAAGACAGCGCTATGGCAGATGGCATTAAAGTAGAAACAATTGGTGGGTTTTTTTACTTTGTGTCATCAAACTTAATAGTCTATAGGTCACAGAATATAAAGATTTGGCACCACCCAGGCTCTGAATGTGCATGAAGTTCTAATAGAAGGATACAAATACAGCCTTCCTTGCCTAGTAACTTAAGAGTAACTGATTAGGAAACGTATAGATTGATTATCGGTCAGCTAGGAATTGTTTTGCCCCACACAATGAAGCAGTTTGCATATTTGCTGATCTTTCCCCCAAAGCATATGGGGAATGAATCATTACTGAGGCAATTCACTTGTGGTTACTGCATGAATGTCTTCCGGTGATGATGCTTTGATGCTTTGTTTGTCCTGTTATAAACCACATTTATGACCTAAGTGTGATCTTCTGAATCAGAATATTTGCTCTAAAATCAAAGCCCTAACATACTAATGCAGATCAACACCCCCCCCCCTCCCTTTCATACCCCTAATTTTTCAAAGCCACGCTGAATATTCAAAAGCTGAAAATGAAGGAAAGGAGTTAACGTTAATTAATATTTGAGGCAGTAAAATAAAAGCAACTGTGAAGCTAATTTTGCAGGACAATTAATCATGAGCCATGCTAATTACACAAGGGATTTTGCAAATGATTTTTTTTTTCTGCAGGTAGCAGGATAAAAATGATAATCCGTTACCCATCAAAATCATTGGCTTCCCACCAATGTCCTCAGCAAGAGCAATTAGTGGAAACAGCAGAGCTCCAGTAATTGCATGTCAAGAGAGGGGAATGCTAGAATTTTAATTGCTCCAAATAAAGACCACTTACACCTGGTTGTCCAAAACAATGCAGTAAACCAGATTAACAGGTAACCACTTCCAGGTGCCACATAAATATAGCTGCAGGGAAACAGCAGGGTAACACCGAGACTTCCCGTTCCTGGCCTTCTTTTCAGGCTGGACAGTAGGCTTATCTGAAAAAGATAAGGGGGAACTATAGCTAGAAATACACGGGTTGGGAAGAAAAGAAAGATGTTGTTGAGTTGAATCTTAGTGATTTCATGGATGTGTCATTGCGGCTTTCTAGTCAATAGAAGTAGCTTGTCATGGCCTTTACTGGGGAAGTTTGCTCAACTTCTCATTTAGTGCACAGCTCCTGGTTCCCCCTGAAGACTAAGCAGGCCCAACTCTATTTTTGAGCCCGGACAAGACTAGTTAGGTGTATGAGATGCTTATTCTTTTACATTTTGCCAGATGTCTGTTATGGACATACTTTAAAAAAAAAAAAAATGTTTTCAAAGCGATGAGCTCCGAATTTCACATATTTACGAATCACCAATAATTTTGTTTTAACGAGGCACCTTATAATTAAAAGTTTAGAAGTTTCAAGAGTATACAAATTCCTATATTTTGCTTATGGTTGTCTTCTTCCATGACCTTGTGATACCTGTTTGCAACAGTTGCTGTTTTGCCATTTTCTATTAGATATGCTGGAGTCACTTAACAACCATTGCTTAATCATATGATTCACTTAACAACCTCAATAACTCCCTTTACCACTGCTGTAAAAACCATTGTAAAAATGAGTCTGATTACATGATGCCTTGATTTATAACCACAACAACTCATGGCCAAAATTCCAGGGTCCATTGTGACACTGTAATTTAAGGAGTACCTGTATCTATGCTCTGCTCTGAATAAAATGAATACTAAGCATCATGTAGAGCAGGGGTCCCCAACCCCAGATCTGTGGACCAGCACCGGGCCATGGCAGGCCAGAAACTGCGCTATGCAAACAAGTGAAGTCCCATCCGTGGGATGCAGGCAGCATGCAAAACCACACCCCCTCCAGTCCATGGAAAAACCTCTCTCCATGGAACTGGTCCCTGGTGCCCAAAAGGTTTGGAGCAGCTGATATAGAGACCCAGTTTGATAAAGTGGTTAAGGCATCAGGCGAGCAACGGGGAGATTATATAGGTTCTAGTCATGTCTTGGGTACAAAGCCAGGTGAGTGGCCTTAGGCCAGTCATTTCCTCTCAGCCCTAGGAAAGAGGCAATGGCAAACCACTGATATATTGCCAGAAAAACTGCAGGGATTGGTCTAGGCCAGGGGTGTCAAACTCACATCGTCACGGCAGCATCATGTGACTTATCATCACTTTTTTCCCCTTTGCTAAAATGAGCGTGGGCGTGGCCAGCATGTGACGCATCCGGCCCATAGGCTGGGAGTTTGACAGCCCTGGTCTAGGCAGTTGCCAAGAGTCAACACTGACTCAAAGATACAAAAATAAATCAAAATTAGTTTAAAAAGCACATCGTTATTCCTTTTAATTAAAGCAGGTTTCAAAATCTTACAGCAGAGTAAAGCTCATTGAATATAATGGACTTACTTCTGCATAATCCTTGAACTATCTATGACTTTTCATTCTTGCAGGTTTCCATTATTCCTTGGCTTTTCTTTCTGTCTCTAACAGCACTCTTAAAGGGTGAACTTCCCATTGTTAATGTTCCTTGTTGGACATGAAGCTGGCAGCAGTTACTTCTACTTGCCTCAGGACGATTCTACAAATGTTCATTATAGGCTGGTTTATTATACTGCAGGAACTTAAATGATGAATTGGTTCCTGAGAGCTCCTTAAATTCTTGAATTACCCAGAAGAGCACAGGTGGTTCTTAGTCTTCAGGAAATGCTTCAGGAGATAATTGTTAGGATGGCATTTTTGCCAGAACTAATCTTTGTTCTCCAATCATTTACATATATGTCTGACAAATGGCAGTGTAGGGGTGTAAAATGGTTGCTTATACCAAAAGTCTTCCTTCCCTGCCAAGCCATTTTTATTTCATCTTCCCTAAACTGAAATCCTTTGAATGTGAGTTTTTGGAGCAAAGTATGCAGCCTGTCACCCATATGCCTAGTTCCCCCCCCTTTTTTTTAAAAAAAAAATAATCTTACCAAAGCCTTCTTGTCAAGTTCAAATGACGCCTTTGGGAATAAATTGGAAAAACAGCACAGTTTAGTGGCGTTCTGTCTTTTAATATAACTGGAATATGTTGCCAGCATTCTTAGCTATGGAATAGATTTCTGAGATTCCTTATTAGAGAGTAGAGATGATGCGATGCAATTGCTTAATCTCTGATGAGGTTCTTCAAAAGCTGATGAATGAATGCTAATGGAAATATTATATGATATATATTGGATGGAAAACTTTGTTGTCAATATGGGACCATCAAAGAGTTAATAGGATCTTGAAAGCTGGAGAATTCCAATTTTAGGCAACAGGAGTGTTCATTTTCCACCAAAGTAGATGACTGAAACACCCTTCTCCTCGCTCTTCCCAATGAAGAGTACCTGGAATGGTTTTGACCCCTGGAGATGCTATTTACTGAAAAGAACTTCCATGCTTTCTTTTTTAAAGATGTTTGTAGACATACATAGTTTAGCTGTAGGAAGTTATGCCATTTTTTAAATAGCGATCCTAATAGTTCATCCTTCACACACTGTTGGGATTTCTAAATTGAAATATGGAACACAGACTTTTGTGATCGTTGCTGTCTTTTATGGCTGATTCAAAACCAGCCACCTGAGGCAGAATCAGTCAACCCTTGCCTAATGGTAGTCCTAGTTCTACATGTAAGGAGGCCAAAAGTATATGAGATAAATTGTGGATATATGTGTGTGTGCTGCGTGCATGCATGTGTGCACTGTCAAGTCATTTTTGACTCCCGGTGATTTGCCTATAATGTATGCATTTTTCTGCCTATTTTTAATTACAATTTGATAATATCTGGAAAATGCTTCTTCAAATTTGTTTGTATATCTCTATTTTTATATGCCTATTGGGGAAATCCAGAGTTGATTTATTTATTTTTTTAAAAAATCAAACTTCCCATGCATGTTTCAGAGTGACAGTGAATCAAGACACCAATCTTTTTCTCATTCCTCCTTTTGTACCCAAAACAACCTTTTAGCAGAGTTTGGGAGGCAGAACGAACTGGCAGATTACTCCTGAGCTCATCCTCTATCCAGGACTTTTGGAATAGACACATAAGAAAATTCTGCTACAAAGACCAGGAGAGAGGGGATCGTGGATTTAGATTTCCTGTTCCAATCAGACCTTACAGTAGCACAAACAAAAGAATCACAGTCTGGTTGGAGTTTATATTTCCAGTTTTTTAAAAAAATCTATTGCAGTTCACACATAGAAAACTGGGCTGTTTAATAGGAGATTCTGATCAGGAGATTCACAGGAGCTGCAAGCAAAAATAGTTGTCTTCAAGCAGGACTTCTGCGTGGATTTACCTTGGGTCTTGCAACTTTTCAATATGACTTGAGAATTCTAGAACAGGCTTGAAGGATTTTATTTGCATATTTACAAGTCAGAAGCTGATCAGAGGTCCTTCTAAAACCATCAAGAATTTTTCCATGTTTTGTCCAATCTTCTTTATGAAATTCCACCTGCCAATTAATGTAAGTCCAAAACCCATTTAGTTATCATATGGTAGAATTTAAATGCAAATGTTTTGGATTTTAACATCTGAATGCTGCATTATTCTCCCTGAGTATGTAGAAAACAACCATTCTGGTTGTTCCAAAACATGGTTCCTAAATATAGTATGTATTCTGCAAATGAAACAGATGATATGGACACAGTCCAGCTGTATGTATCTGGCAAACAGGTGTTTTGTTTTGGATTAGCTGACTAGGGACAAATTTAATGAGTTTTCAGTGGAAAGTGAAAGGGGGGAACTGGCAAGCCTCCTACTAACATGCACAGACCTAATTTGTTCTTTCTTTCTTCACCAAAATAAGAAAGGTGATGAGAGAAAGAAAAACTGCTCTGCAATAAATATAAATTTCCATTTTTGTGCATGAAACAGTTTAGCTTTAATAATGAGAAAAACGTTAGCAAACAGATGCAGATCTTGTAGAATATTGTGAACAATTATTTTACTCCTCTTCATCTGTTTATCTTCATCAACCATAACTCATTATCTGTCTCTGTCTGCCTGTCTGCCTGCTTATCTATCTATCTATCTATCTATCTATCTATCTATCTATCTATCTATCTATCTATCTATCTATCTATC
>JANHFL010004983.1:187709-211200 GCA_032468155.1 Oxyrhabdium leporinum
AAGGGCATAGCCATTGGGGGGGGGCAAAAGAAAATAAGACCCAGTCTTATTTTCTGAGAAACACAGTAGACACCTCTACAAAAGTAAGGAAAAGGCATACATTTCTGAATGTTTTTCAAAAAGTCCTAAATTGACATTTGAAATCAAAAGTCACAAAAGTCAATTAGGAAAAAGTGAATAGTTTGGGCTCATTTATGATGATCTAAATTATAGACTGAAGCATATATGAAAGAACTCATTAGTTCTACGCTTTATAGTGGTTTACTTAGTTGTGACTTAGAAGTTTGAGAAATCCAGCCACTCTAGTTCGTATATTGTGGTTTAAGATTAGTACAGAATGACCCAACTGTGGTTTATTCAGAAAACAATAACTCTTTAAGATGATGTACAAACCAGGTCAACATTTTACCCAAAGATACCAGATCCTGGTCCTAAGACACTGTGTGTGACAAGGATGAGATAAATCCTTCTCTTAAGGGCTACACCTGGGCACACCTATTTTTGCTATTCAGCAGTAGATGAAGAGTTACATTTCTGAAAGAATATCACACAAAAGAAGTCAAGACCTGTTTTCCCTCATTCCAGAATACTGGATTTTGACTGAATGTTGGAGGTCAGGGAAGAAATCCTTACAATAACAGCTGTTAGGCAGTTACCCTGGGAGGTGATGGACTCCCTTTCATTGAATGCATTCAGAGGGAGGCTAGTGTTGAGAAGCTCTCAGCTTGGCAGGGAGGTGGGATCAAGCATGAAGCTAGGGCAATCACAAAAGGGCTAGGACCGAACACCTTCCCTAAGTTCCTTGGAGCCTTATCTAATAGTTCCCAGGAGTAGGCTACCAAACTGGGGAGATTCCTGTATTATAGGCAGAACATAATAAAGTATTTAGCTTGAATTCTGCAGATTGTGGGTCTGGTTGTTCAGGCCTGATAGCTAGATAGCCAGCTGTCTGGATGCTTTCTTCTGGATCGCTGAGCCAGGGATTGGAATCCGTAGCATAAATTCCAACTCTAAAATTCTAGGATTATTATAAAAGAAAAGAAAGGCAATCTCTTTACTGCTATTTTATTAGATTTAAAATGCACCAAGAAAAAGATCAGCTACCACTTATCTGTGGTTCAGATTATTATGGAGTGTAGTGCCACCTTCTTTTGGCTTCCTAAAAATCAAAGAATATTTCCTAAACATCTTTCCTGGCTAAAATATGAAAATAGCCCTATAGTACTTTTCATCAGGTAGCATCCAAATGACTGCTTATGGTTTTCACAAAGGCTACTCTCTACATAAGTGAACCTGGAATGATTTCCTGCAATTTTTTGTGTTATGTGACAGCAAGATAAAACTTTTTATTAGAATTACCAACAGTGTCCCACTCTGCCCCAGATGAATGCTACTTCATCTGGGGACTGCAATATTGCTCAGACTGTCATATCTGCAGTTGCCATAGTAATATCACTTTAAATATTTCTAAGGTCACAAAAAGAAGCACTAACCCTCTTATTCCTGGAATAACTAATGCCATTCTGTTATGTGCTTGATATAAATAGTCTCAGGTGACATCCAACTGTACATATAGTCAATTACAACTGCTCAAAGGAAATGATTTGTTGTAACAGCCACTGTTGAACCTCTGTGACATCAATGTTTCTATGGAAACAGTTACCTATTGCACAGTGTAGAATTGAGTATTGATCAAGCCCAGGCAGCACTATTTCAAAAGGCTCACTACCTATCCATGTGGCAATTTATGATAGGAACTCATAATATCACTATATTTCAAGCCCCAAGGAACTAATTTAACAGACACTTACAGTAGAATATTAGAAGTCAATAATGAAAGCCTAATTATGAACTCCAGACAATTATTCTGTATTTTTTTGTCTGTCCTTTGAACATTTCAATAATAAAAATAATGAATAAATGAATAAATAAAAATAAATGCATTGGCACAATAAGTTGTAACGGGAGCCCCCAAAACAATATCTAAAGGATTACTTGATATCTGGAAATATTGAATGTATCAGCTTTGAATTCCCTAATTTTACAACAAACCACCTTGCTTGAAACTAGCTATATTCTTAGGGGCTATTTTAATAATTTTTCAGGTCTTGGTTAAGACTTGAATTATTAAGTTTCCACCAAACTTAGTCTGTGAATCTAATTATAGATTACCCATGCATAATAATAAATGCCTTCAAAAGGCTATATTCATTTCCTATTTTAAACTTTATTTTTCATTGTTAAGATATCTCTATCCCTAACATTATTCAGCTAAATTAGCCAAGCTCAGAAATAAATAACTATTGATCAAGAAGTAAATCTGTTATACACAAGTTCCATTACCACACCTACAGATTTCCATTTCCACTCCTACAGGCCCAGCAAATAAGCTACATGATACCAAGATAAAGAATAATACAAGGCTATGTTTACACCCAAGAGTAGCGAACAACATTGCAAGTGTATTTCCAGTGACTTTTACAGAGCAATAGTACAAGATGATGGGCACTATGCAAAGGTGAAATCTAGCCGGTTCGCACCGGTTCAAGTGAACCGGTAGGAAAATTTTGATTGGTTCGGAGAACGGGCAAATATCACCTCTGGCTGCCCCTGCCCCTGCCCGCCTGCTCACCACTCGCCCCGCAAGGCGTACACATGCGGCCTAGCTAGCTGCCCCGCTAGATTTCACCACTGGCACTATGTCATAACTGAAGCGTCACCTCTTTTGAATGTTTAGCAACACCCATTGTATTTTCTATTCTCAAACAGGAATAAAGAGATGGAAGATAGGACTTATTAGTGGTGGCTAACCACAAAGGGGATATATTTTGGGCATGATGAGAAAGAAGATGCTTCTTTTTCCCTTTGTGGTGAAGGTCCAAGTGGGAGAATGCTAGGGGTTCATTGCTTTTGAGGGTTCCCATTTATAGGACAAGAGAAGCACAAAGAAAAGCCCCATTGGAAGGGAAAGTATTTCCCTTCCCTATTACTATAGCTCTCTGAAGAGGGAAAAAAAGTAATACTTACAAAAAAGCCACTTATGTATTCATAAATGTCTGGTGTGTGCCTTTAAATATGATAAGAAGTTTAATCCCTTCACTTGTGGAAAACTGGTTTTCACTAAAGAGGCATAAGATAAGACTGGGAGGATCTCTAGTGATTAGAAATGAACAATGGAAATTCAATTGCTTCTTTAATAAAAGACACACTTCAGCCTTTTAAATAAAAATATAATGTTCACTAGCCCCCTGTCCTAGCCTGGTTATCCCGAAAGAAACTACAGCCAAAAGTATTTTCTAGTTTTGTTGCAAACTTATGCTAAATATAATCCCTTACACAGTTCAAAATACAATTTACAGTATGTGAAGTTATAATGGTCTGTTAAACTAAACCCTGTCCTGGGCAATGTTATATAAACTTCTGAGCACACAGTTAATATTAACAACAATATTAACACAGTTAATATTAATATTCCAGGATAGATTGGAATATAAACAACTGTGCTGACAAAGTAGGCCCCAAGTCAGATATGAACCCATGAAGGAGAGTTTACATGACAAGTAAGAAAGTCCGTTTGGTGAAGGTGCTGACCTAGAAACCAGGAGACAGTGAGGTCTAGTCCAGCTTAGTCATAAAAGCCAGCTGGGTGACTGGTTCACTCACTCTCCTTCAACCCAACCCACTTCACAGGATTGTTGTTGTTGTTGTGGGGAAGGAAGGAAGAAAGGAAGGAAGGAAGGGAGTGAGTGAGTGAGTGAGTGAGTATAAGGTATGTTTGCTGCTTTGAGATAGCTATAACATAATAAAGGTAGGATAAAAATCTAATAAATAAGTACTTCCAGGGGACAGTAGCAGCTAACAGTTTCGCCTTACCTTTTTCATTCGTTCTTCAATTCCTTTGGCTTCAAACCATACTTGCCTGTTTTTTGAAGAGATCAGTGGGAACAAGGAAGTTGCACCTTCTCCTGACTTCCTTGTTTTAACTGTGGGTCCAAGTCAAATATGGAGAAACCAAAACAGGAAAGTTCATTGAAACACAGACTAGGGGGACAGTGGGGTTTTGTGCCATTTCCATGATGACACCATCATGGAAAGGATCAAAATTTACACCAATTTATGTCATTTCACATCATATAAATCATAATGGAAGCTTGGTTTGCTATGTATGAAGTCTATTGCATCAAGGCAAGTAAAGCAGATTTAATTGCACCTCCAAAGAAAAGTTGAACAAGGGAGAATAAAAAGTTTGGAAGATGATTTTCTGCAGATGATCCTTTCAATTGTCCACAGACCTAACTGTCACAGCTCTCAAGAGGCTTCCCATATGGAGAAATGCAGTTTCAAACACACATGTGAATTAGCGGTGTCTCTGATGTTCCCTATACAAACCAACTCAAACAACAGCTCCTTTAAGAGAGAAAATAAAATTGAATGCCATTCTGTCATGATGGAGTTACTTCTCTCAAGATCTTTTATAGTTCCAATAATTGGAAAACTGCTCCCCTTTATGTTGGTCCCCATAAATTATACTGCCTTCCCCATTGTCTGCAGCAATTCAAAATTATGTGTTTTCTGATTTGTAAACTATTCCATAACTTCCCATGGCTTCCTTGAATGGAAAATTCTTATTTTCATGTGACTTGAATCAAAAGCCAGGCATTTACCTACATCGTAAAACTGAGCTTGCTGACTTTCAGAGAATATTTTGCCAGGCCTATAATTTAGACGTCTCTTTAGGGGCTATTGACGGGCATAAAATATTCAAAATGTTTTAAATGTTGAGCTGTTGTTTTATTTACTAGTTAATATTGTTGATTAATGATAAAGTCAATGTTAATATTTCTCTTTAGTATCAGCCTAGAAAACTACCAGTTGTATTTTTTCAAATTTGGAAATAAATGAAAAAATATTTACTTGGTAAATAAAGGACATTATATGAGAGAAGCTGAAATTTGAAAAAGAGATGTATGCTACTTGTTATATGAGATTTCTCCTGGAAGGAAGCTATTCATTTCTTGATCAAAGTACTCATTGTCCAATAAACTCCTTGCATAAATGCATTATACAGTGCATTTTTTGTACTAATGTGTTGGCTTACAGGAAAACCTTGTTCTAATAGACTAAAGGAAGAAAGTTTCTTTAAAATCTGGAAAATTGAGGAATCATTGGTGCAAACCAAATTACAATATTCAAATAACTTCATTTTTAATATTTATCTCATTGCCTGATGACAACGTTATGCAAATGATTACAAAATGACAACATTTGCATAATGACATGGCACAAATGACCTAGTACATATATCACTTGCATTATTGGCATTATTTGCGTAATTGTGGTGCTACATATGCCAGTTACAACAGTTGTAAAATGCTTTTCCTATACAAATGATGTAAGTCATGGTGGCATTTGGTTCACTGTGGCAATGAGGTATGGAAAATGAAAGTTTTGCTATATGTGAAAAAAATGGCTCCAATCATTGCCAGCTATTACATTTCCAGAAGATAGAAAGATGCTGGATTGCACAGCATTCAGGGACAGATATTTCTATAAAGAGGTCCATTGAAGGTAGAGAATATTTTTTCCCATGGCAAAAGCTTGGCTATCTTCCTATTTTTCTCTTGCTATCCCTTTATTTTCCATAGGAATCAATGGAAAAAGAGGCAGTCCTTTATTTGTACTAGCTGCATTTATCCATTGGCGTCATTCCACTTAGAACTCTCCTTTCTGATGTGATGCTGTGATGGGGAACTGAGAAGAGGAACTTTTTTGGCAGATAGAAGTTTTGGGAAAAATTGAGGAGTAACATGAGCACGCAGGGACATAAACTGGGCAGCAGAACCTCGCCCACAATTTTTTTCCTAATTTGGTGGAGAAGACCTTTATGAGTTTTTCTTTATTTTTCTAAACAACCTTAAGATTGATTTAGGGCTTACACTACAGTTTACTCTAACCCAGAGTTGCCCTGTGATAAGATGGGTGGCCAATAATTTTAATAAACAATAAAATAAAATAAATAATGGCAGAAAAGTGTTCTACTTATTTTCAGCAATTCCAGTACCTTGTTTTTGGAGACTACAAGTCTTAACTCATCTGTTAATACATGACAGAACTCTGCACTAGTTTTTTTAATATATAGGTAGTCATTGTTTAGTGACTGCCTCGTGTAGCGATCGTTCACAGTTATGACAGTGATGACAAAATGACTATTTGAACAAACCTCACATTTACAAACTTTACAGGTCTCTAAAGCAAAATAAGTAAGCACGGTGGCTGATGATCACATTGCCAGTCCCAACTATAGTAATTATTTTTGTTTTTGCCACTGTTGTTGCTGCTGGGAGGAGGAGGAGGAGGAGGAGGAGGAGGAGGAGGAGGAGGGGAATTTTCATTGCCATTATATCCAAGTAGTCTGTCACTGAACATACCTCATTTCAGGGTCAAAGCTGTAGGTAATCCTGATGGATTTCTCCCCTTTATAGATCAGAGAACAAGAAGTTTGTTCCCTTTAAGCGTGCAGATTCTTTTTTAAAAAAACCCAAACCTTTAATGCTATATATACACTACCAGGTGAAAATACATTCTCATGGTGAGCTGATCATGAGATTTTACCAAAATGGTGATAATATAAACAGGTTTATGATACTTAAGTGTTTTGGAATATCAACAGTGCATATTTGTTTGTTTCTTCCAAGCCTAATCTCTTCTTGACTTCTTGACAGGTAGATAGTGCATTCCTGGGTTGGGATAAGTAGGCGATCTATGGAAGGTAAAAATTCCAGAAAGCATCCATCTTCAAGATGTCACACTTATTACTGGCAAGAAAAAAATATGACCTTCCATTTCCTTTATGCTGGTGAACTTGTTCTTAATCCAAGAATGAAAATACCATTATTCCTACTGTCCCCATTTTTACATAAAATGATTTTGTGACATGGTTTTGATGATTAGAAAGAATAGATTGTAGAAAGAAGAAAATTATGATGAAATCTTTCATTTCATTAGAAATGTGTGAATAACTGCTGAAAGGAAGATCAGAAGCCATATATGTGTGTGTGTGTGTGTGTATGGCTTCTGATCTTCCTTTCAGCAGTTATTCACACATTTCTAATGAAATGAAAGATTTCATGTGTGTGTGTGTGTGTGTGTGTGTGTGTTCAGTTTTTTATTTTTCTATTTTTCTTTTCTCTTTGTTCTGTTCTTCTCTTTTCCACATTTACTTCAGTATATTTTTCTTTCTCTTTGTCCCTCTTTGAATGTGTTTCTTACTATCCGCATAAAATCATTTTACTGTATTCTGTATAACATATTCGATATAAAATATTCATATTGTCAAAATGTAGCCTAGAATAAAATAGTAGGTCTTCTTTGCTATCAGTTTCTACAGTAATATAATTCAAAACAGGCATGACCCTTTGGCCAATCATTCAGTGCAGTCCAAGGGTCTGGATTCTTAAAGAGGTTCCTTATTTAGAGCCTGTTTTAACATCTCATCTCCAAGCTGACTCTGTGGAGCTGCCATCATTCTCTGTCTCAAACACAACCATGTATCATCCTTTGCTGCAGCACAGCTACCTGTTCTTCGACTTACAGGAATGCCTGCCAGTCATTTTATCTTCCAAGCACTCATCTTGATTTGTCAGTTGAGAACAAGAGGTCTTCCTTTGCAAATTAATTGGAAAGTGTGGCAGAAATAAGCCAAATTCCAGAGCCACAGTCAAGGTAGCGCAGGCTTTTCATCTGAGTAATCACACTGCTGTCTTCCTAGCAAAGCTTTTTTTTCCCTTTTTTCATCATAGAGCAAAAGATTTCTCTGCAATTTAAATCAGAATGACTGAGACTAGTAGAAATTTATGTTGGCAGAGTATTAAAAAAACATCAGCTAAGCTTTCCTCCACACAATGAATTATAGTTTGACCTGGAAGCGAACACTCACCTTTAAAGGGGATTTCTTTCAATAAACAGAACCAAATGTATGGGCTATAAAAGAAAGAAGGCTAAAAGAACACTTTCGCCAAAAGGATCAATGGTTTGCAAACTCTGTGTTTTATGTACCTTCAGTATAAGTGTAGATTAAACAAAGACATTTTTACAAATATTGAAAATTAGGGAAAACAATCAGAACATAGTAGAAGCAATAACACAATGTATGTCAAAAAGTAAGAGCAAGGCCGTATTGTTTCTCTACTCCCGCTTCAATATATATCAACAGTTGCTATTAGCCATTCTGTTAGTAAAAGAGCAGCAGCTTAATAGAAAATTCTCCATTTCTTATTTATTTATTTATCTGATTTATATGGCTGCTAATCTCACAAGTACATCTCTGAGTGACTAATGTCCTATTAACACAATAAAAACATTAGTTTTTTTAAAAAACACACACACACACTAACAATATTCACGGAGGATGGACCAGATCCAGATCTTCAGCACTTTATGGAAGATCCATAGGGTCAGAGTCAATCTGATATCAGGGGGTAGAGTATTACAGTAGGCAGGCGCTGCTGCAGAAAAGGCCCTCTTCCAACCCCCAGAGGTGGTGTTTCAGAAGACAACTGGACTTTTTTTTTTCTTTGAAAACATTTCGCTTCTTATCCAGAAGAAGAATGTTTCTAAAGGAAAAAGCCAAGAAAGTCCCGTTGCCTTTTTTTTTAAAAAAAAGCACCTTTGGGATAATCATGACTTGGAAGATTGAGGCTTTCCATAGACATGCAGTCTTCTAAAGTTTGTTCTTTAAGGGAAGAGATCCAGAAAGCAATCCCATTGCCACGTCATCTTCTTCAATGCCACCTTTTGCTGTGGCTCGCCAGTGGCCAGCAGAACTGGCGGCAGATTTGGAAAGTGAGGAGGTTGGGGAGGAACATGGGCCAGTCCTGGAGTCTGGAGAAGGCTCTGACGAGTGCTCTGCGTTGGAGACAGAGATGGGGCCAGGGCCGTCTGACAGTTATCAGCTGTCAGAGTCAGAGATCAGTGGGGCAGAAGAACAGCTGGAGCCTGTTCCCAGTGTGCGCATGCGCAGAGCTGCCAGGAGAAGGGAACAGATAAAGAACAAGGGTTGACTCAGGAGTAAAGGCTCAGGTGGACGGTGAATGGCACCTACCATAGGGAATAAAAGAGGAGCGAAAGGGGAGGGGTATTTGCATGAGACAATTAGTTCAATTCATTAGGGTGAAGATCTGTTCGTGACTTCTTGCCAAGTAATTGCTGCTACAGCGTGGCATTTGGAAGATACCGGCCTGGCAACTCTCCAAGCCTGATAAAGGTCTGTAGTTGTGAAATCTCATGAAAAACTGTTTGCCGGGATTTTGCTGGAGAGGAATTCCCTTTCACCTAAATAAAAGTGGTTTTATCAGGATGAGGAGTCTGCTTCATGATCTTGGGAAGCCTAAGTCAGAACACTGCTATCAAACTTTACATGAGGCAGGGCAGGTAGTCTCTTTTCTACAGACACTTAAATATCATATTCAGGAAACTACTTTTTAGCAGAAATCTTGCAAACATGACACTGCTTGATTAGTTTCTTTCCTGCAGATTTAAATGAAGTACAGTATATTCACATAAAATAACTGCCTGCTGCAAGACACAGCAACCAAAGCCTGTTGTGCGTCTGTTTTCCAGGATTTAAATTATAGACATTTTTCTACTGCCCTTCTGAGTCAACAGATCTACAAGGCCATAGAGTACAGCTTGGTTATGAACATGTTATGGTACAATTGAGTCTGAGAAATGATGGCTCCTCCTCATACAAGTTCCATTCCTGGCTCATGAAAGGTTTGTCTTTCTTCTGCAAACAACAACACAGCATGAGAATGTGTTCCATGGTGACTGTTTTTCACGCCTCCTCATTAGTTAGAAAGAAAGCACTCCTGATCAATAAGCTGAAATGCTAGGACAATCAATATATCATGTATCTCATTGACCCTCATATTTCCTATCTACTGCCAGTCCCACCACTCTTGTAAGCATTTTCCCTTACCTATTGAAAGATTTATAATGACAGAGGTCTGCTTTGGTGCCATAAGACAAGATATCAATGCTGAATTCACTTTTCTCTTGCGGGGTAATGCCTATGGCTCTTTCCCATGGAGAAATGTAGGTCTTAAGAAGGGAAACTTTTCCTTTCCCACTCCCACTTTTATTTTCACCTATAATATAAAGGAAAAGAAGAAAACTTAAGTCAAGAGAAAACATACAAAGCAACATCCTGAGCTGATATAGTCCTCGACTTATGACCACAATTGAACCCAAAATTTCCATTGCTAAGTAAGGCAGTTGTGAAATGAGTTGCATACCAGTTTACAACATTTTTTGCCATAGTTGTTAATGAACCACTGCAGTTGTTAAGTGAGTCATGTGGTCATTAAGCAAATCTGGCTTCTTCCATTGACTTTGTCATGATAATCACATGACCCTGGGACAGTGCAACTGTCATAAATACAGGCAATTTAGCAAGTGCCTGAATTTTGATTAAATGATTGTGGGGATGCTGCAACTGTTGTAAGTGTGAAAAACAGTCATAAGTCACTTTTGTCAGCGCCATTGTAACTTTGAACGGTTACTAAATGAACTGTTGTAAGTCAAAGACTACCTGTATTATACAAAATACAGACAAGGAGTAAGAAATACTAAGAGAAAGAAATTAAAGATCTGAGAAAAAAAATGAAATTTATTTAAATCTAGTTTATGCTAACAAGTTCCTCTGCCTCCCTACATTTCTCTATCCTTGCAATCCATCCTTGATTCACCACATCTAAATACTAACGTTTTTCAAATTTTTTACCTCCTTTGGAAGTTCCCCCCCACCCCTGCCCTACATCAGAATGTTCCATTCTACCCCCAAAAATGAGACAGGCCCTCACTCACCTGGCCTTTGGGAAAGGTGTGGAAACATGGCTCTGCACTGCAGAGGCTCACAGAGGGGCTCACAGAGGAGCATGCAGATGTGAGATTAGAGCCTTGAAAACCTCTCCCTTTCCTTTTAATTAACTTTTAATGTTGATTTTTAAACACTTGCTTTTTTAATGTTTTATATACTGTATTTATGTTTTTATATTTTATTTATATACAGCCCAGAGTCCCTCTGTGAGAGAGATGGGTGGTTTCAACATTTGATGAATAAATAACTTTCATGAGATAAATTCAACCACAATTCCCTTGAATCTCTTCTTCCTCTCACTCTTCTTTCATATATTTGTTCTACAATTTAACCCCTATTTGTTTTCCCTTTATAACAAAACCACCTCAATGTACTTACTCTCTTTTGTGTTCAAGCCACATTCACTACCCATTCATTATTTACCCTTTTTTTTCATTATACCACCTACACTTTCCCCATTCACACTTTTATGTATCTCTAATCTGCAAAAGTCTCACTCCTTGATAACAAATAGGGCACTTATATAAAGCTATTTTCATTTCTATCAACAAATGTTTACCCTCTGCATTGAACCATGAACTAGCTGCCTTTGCATCAGTATTTGCACATCCTAACAGTTCTCCACTTACTTTTAACTCTTTAGTAAACATCCTACAAAGTACACAAATACTTCACTCTAATTTGTTTACTACCTTGTCTTTGATATATTTTTATAGTTTTGAGATTCTTTTTGATAGTATAAAAGTTAATATAATTTGCTAGAAATCATTTGGATTCTCCCTTGATTATATACAGAAATCCATACTCATGTCTATCCCCAACCAACATCCCTTTAATATCATCACAAACACAAAAACTGATGCAGCAAAAACTTAATTAATACATGGTTTTTTCAGACTGCCATTATTGTGAATGAATGGATGAATGGAGGGAGGGATGGATGGATGGAGGGAGGGAGGGATGGATGAATGAATGAATGAATGAATGAACAAGTGTGTTAGCAATTGTTTAGCTAAGGATAAATCATAGGAAGCAAGGAGAAATTAAAATAATGATGGGACTAATTTAGAGAAAAAAGGGGAAAGACATTTAAACCATGGTTACATAATTATGCTGTAGAATTTCAGAGTGCTACAGCAAACTCACTAGGGGACTCTGGGACATTTCATATTTTTCAGGGAAATGCAGAGATACTTGAGAGTTGTTAGGAAACATACAAAGTACTAGCTGAAGATAGTTCAGAGTTGTAGAAGATGGATGCTATGAAAAAAAATGACTGAACTAGTAAAGACGCCATGAATTAAGAAAATTTGGGAACTTCATCATTAAGAAGATAAGGGAACTTTCAGGAAACAAAGGATTAGATTTGTCCCAATTTTATCTCCAAAAGAATTGAATATATACAATATTTTGGTTGAGGAGATGTCATTCTATGTAATATAATTTCAGACTTTCAAAATTTCTTTTGTATCATGAAGGAATCTCAGTTAAATGTTTCAATCAATAAATCAAATAGCTTTCCCCACACTTTAAAATCATGTTGCTTCATTTGAATAGGGTAATGGTTACCAAAGAACTCCAGAGTTTTTAATTAAACTATATGAATAATAGAAGTACCACTTGTGGTGAAAAAAGAATTACTGTATGTCCTTTTCTTCAAAGTCAGATCAGGCAGTGTCAGCAGTGAAATTTTCTCAGATATATTCGGATTTAAGAAAGATCTTGAAAAGAACAGGATTTTCACAGTAAGCATTTTTCTTTACTCATCTATTGGATGAAAATGAATTCTTACCTTTTCCACCCCCAGTTTCATTTCCATTTCCACCTCCATCCACTCCTCCCCCTCTGCCAGCAGATCCCTCGCTGTGGCCAGTTCCAGTTCCTCCAGCTCCACCTTTGCTCCCAGGCTTTGCAGGAGGAGTGGGAGGATATTGCAGTTTGGTGGATCCGTATGGTCCTACAATTACACCACTCATCATTCTCCCACCACCATGAGTGTATCTATAGGAATCAGCTCCATAGTGTCCCCCAACAGATGGGATAAACCTCTGGAAGTGATCCTGGATAAGAAGACGGAAGGGAAATGTAAGGAAAGAGGAGCAGAAAGTAAAAGAAAGGGGCAAAATTAAATAATTGTCAAGAAACAAATTCCATATTTCTTTTTTATCTGCTAGTATAATATTATTGAATCTATTGTGCTTGGATTATGAGAACAATGTGTTGTTCATATGGAAATGAATTAGTGGCCTTAAGGAACAACAGAAGTGCTGTCACTGATAATTTTAGTATTTTCAATAGTTTATTTTAATTTTGAAAACTAAATCATTAGAAGGGGATATCCTTGAGAGACAGCTACAGGTTGGCCAGAATTAAAGAGCAGAATCAAGATTTAAATTACTATATTGCTATGTCAGGGGACTAATTTATGAACTTAGTCTTTTCCAAGTGGAAGTCTCCCTTCTTCCTGCTTCACAACTGGCTGCTGCTTGCACAGAGGAACAGATGCATTTGATTTCTTCTGTGTGCAGCACAATTTAGGGAAAAAAGTTTGGTAGCCTGTAAACAGGCTTCAAGTATCAGCTATCTGGGCTGCTAAATATAGGTGAGTAGACATGAAATACCCAGTAAGCTGAGTTATCGTAGTCTCTTTGCTGCATTTAGCACCAGTCATAAAGCTTCAGAGCAGGTCACTGAATATGCAAACTGGGCGCAAAGCCATTAGCAAATGATCCTGACAAAGCTCGGGGAATCTCCCTATCCTATACCTATATGAGCGCCCTATTTTAAGGACAACAAGAGAGGCATGAGAATACAGAAGAAGAATATGTAGGTGCATAATATAGTTAGGAAATGCAAAGGGATAAAAAAGTTAGTTGGGTAGAAGTATGCTAACTACTAAGATAATCAATGTTAATGCTAGATTAAGCCATTTTGTGCACCAGCGATGACAGGAATTGATCTTACTTTATTCAGGGGTATTGGTAAACAAGTTTTTGATAAACATATGTGCATTCTAAATTAATACAGTATGTTAAAAATTACCATATATTCTCAGAATTCTGAATAAATAAATTTGGCAATGCTATAAAGAGAATTTGGCTCAAAATGAATAGAGAAGCAAACAAAAGCAATACTGTTATTGGCATCTAGAAGATGTGGATGGCTTCCAAAAATAAAATGCAGGTCTTTCGGAGGCTTGAAGTATTGGGGGAACTATAATTATTTTGCATATGCTAAAAGATTCTACCAATTGTCCTCTTTTGCAGAAATTCATGACTTGGCTTATTGACAGTTTTTTTCTTCACAGAACAGAGGAAGAGCATCAGCTCTCCCAATTTAATCATGATCAAGAGGAAAAATTTAACTGAGGAAGTGGAAGCTGCAGGAACTCCAAGGGAAACAAACTATAGGAGAACAATAGGCAGCGTTGGGGGATTCATCAGCATAGAATCTTCATCAACATAGAATCGTTATGTTGTTGCAAACCCCTCTTGAACTCCGCTGACTCTTATCTGTCACCAATTTAGTATTGAACTTTAGTTGACTAGATTATTATGCATAGTCTTGAGCAATAAATCTTTAAACTGCAACTTAACATAATAACGTATGGTCCTGATCCTTTGTGCATGACACAATTCATTTTATGGTGAAATTCTGGATTTTACAACAGACTAAAGGTGAGTCAACTCAAATGCAAATTTCATATTTTTAAAAATGGATTTTAATACGCTTAAAGTATTGCTAACCACCAGTATTACTATTTTCATTAACAAGCTAAATGAATTGATCATATGAATATATAGTCTCCTTGACACTTTATTTGAAGAATGCACCAAATGGAGGAAGTATCGATTGTGGTACTTCAAGCTTCAATTCTAGTCCTGTACAGGTAGTCCTTGACTTACAACCACAATTGTCCCCAACATTTCTGTTGTTAAGTGAAACATTTGTTAAATGAGTTTTAAATGAGCTTTGCCCCATTATACGACCTTTCTTGCCACATTTGTTAAGTGAATCACTGCAGTTGTTAAGATAGTAACACAGTTGTTAAGTGCATCTGGCTTCTCCATTGAGTTTGCTGATCAGAAGATTGCAAAAAGGGATCATATGACCCCAGGACATTGCAACGGTCATAAATACGAGTCAATTGCCAAGCATCCAAATTTTAATCACATGACCATGGTTATAAGTGTGAAAAGGGTCATGTCACTTTTTTCAGTGCCATTGTAACTTTGAACAGTCACTAAACAAACTTTTATAAGTTGAGGACTACCTGTACTCTTCGTTTTAATGGTGAACAAAGTAGATGAAATTATGATTATTCTTCTTCATTCGGTTTATTATTAGCTGTTCATTTCACTTCCATGACTCTGGATGGCTTACAAAATTAAACAAAATATAAAAACATCCCAAAAATAACAGCAAACATAAAATAGTTTGTATTTAATTCTAGAAATAGCTACAGGAATCCAGAAACCTAACTGCATGTTTAACCCCCATACATTAAAATCTGGTACTTTTATCATATTTTGATTGAGTTTGAGTTAATCATTAAATAACCAGGCTGAGAGACACATGTTGTTTCAGATATAAACCAGGTTTGTTACTTCCAATAGTTCCATACAAAAATCACAAAGGTGGCCAATTTCCTACCGTTACTAGGCACTTGATTCCCTTCACTTCCAACATTTCCAACTAGGCAATGGAAGATGATCCTTCTCAAAGAGATGGAGATGGTAAGAAATCCCTGGGTCCTGCCATCACTGAGAGAGAGGGTGGTCTGCTACTCTGATAGGATGGCATGACTACCTTTCATGATTGAGGCCATCAAGTGTGTTTCTATTTCTAACCCACCGATTAAGGGCTTCCCAAAATGCTTACTCTCTAAGTTACTAACAACAGTCAGCCTTCTCAACTACTTAAATGCTTTTTTAGTTATTTTAGTGAATAGGGAAGGTTATTTTACAGGTTTTTTCCAGATGCATTCCATATACATAAAAAATTGTGCAAGTAATGCCATGAAATTAAGGAAAGTCAAGGGTATTTATTTCTGTATTGCTTCCAAGAAAACTTTGTTTTCCATGTAGTGATCAGATATTAAACAGAATACAGGTGTGACTTTACCTTTTACAATGTTTTGTGCCTGTAATACTACGGACTATTTTCCCTTATCTGTTTAAAACATTTTTTCATGCAAATCTATATACATTTACTGAGACAAAAAGCCACTTGCGTTTAATGGCATTTACAGAATTGCAAGTGAATTTTTTTCCATCATGAATGGAAGAACTACAGCTTTTGAATTGTGATGAAAAATAAGTGCTGCTAAATGCAACCACCTATATCTTAGAAAACCAGCTAACCTGTCCAGTTAGTAATCAATCTTTCTCAGAATTACTAGGAGTGTAGGCATCCAAGTATTTTTATATCACCATTAATGCTGTCAGCTCCAGCATCTCCACTGCAGACAGCCCAAAGGGTAACCAACTCAGGACTATGGAATGGAGTAGGTTGTAAGCAATTAGTGTCACTTTGTCAAATGTTTTGCTGAAATCTAAATATATTGTGTCCATAGCATTCTCACACTCTTTCAAAGACAGGAAACAAGCCCTTGCCCCCCCCCCCTCCCCAAAGAGAAAATGCAGTTGAGTCCAGTGCTTCAAGCTTCCTTGGCTCTTATAGGATTGTAAATATCTAAAAGAAATGTGTATTGCATGTGATGAATATGATAGGATACATTATCATTATAATCTGTAGGATACTTCTATAGTTTAGTATCCTTATACACTAATTTCATAATATTGTAGTGAGTAAATTCCAAAAATAAAATTCCAAGAATTAAATGCCTGCTTTATATTGATAGTCTTTCTCTAGTTCTCAGTGGTTATGACTCCTATACTTTTGGATGGGGTTTCAATCAATGAGATTTAGCAAGACAAATAAAGTTCATAGTTATTCATACATTTCTAGGTACAGCAACATTTTTTATTGCAGAGTGGCCCTTCCATTAGGCATAGAGAGGAAACCATCTCCAGCATCAGATACTGAGGGTAGCAGTGGGACTCCATCATAGTCCTTCCAGAGTTTTTTGACTATTGCCATTTCTTGCAGGATTTTTTGTGTGTCACAAGGCCCACCTCGTTTCCTCAAGTGACCTGCTAGCTTCATATGCAGGAGGACACAAGAGAGGATGGGATATGAATTAGGAAAAACCTTGATTTTTCCCGAGGGCCTGATATCACTGTTCAGTTTCATTTATTCCCTTTCATGATCACCTATCATTTCTAGGTATTTGCAGTCCCGACATATAGTGGCAAGAGTTTTTGACTCACGTTTCTAAAGCAATGACTTTAACATGAGCATAAGGCCAGCTTCAGAAAGTCATAATTGAGCAAACAAATTGATTGCATACTTTAAAATACCATTTTTACATCTTCATGTTTTCAGATAGCCTGGCTGTGTTTTTATTCTTTGAAATATTTATGAATCTTCATAGAAAAAGGAAAGCCCATAGAAAGAAATCATAAAAGCTGGTGCTCTGAGGAAGAAAAGAAATGGATGAAGAGAAGAGATGAAGAAGGGGGCTTGCTGTGGGGGTTTGGGATTGTATAAATGAAAGGGAAGCAGATCGGTGCTTTTTCAGGGGCAACTTGACTTTGAAGACATTTTGCTTCTCATCCAAGAAGCTTCTTCGACTCTGACTAGATGGTGGGGAATGGAAGGATTTAGAACAAACCCATGAGGTCTAGATTCAGCAGGCCATCTGCATTTAAAAGACAAAGGCCACTCTTTTGAAGACAGCAAAGTCTACATTTTGGACAGAGAGGACTGCTGGTATGAAAGAGGGGTCAAAGAGGCCATCTATGCCAAAATTGAACAGCCCTCTCTCAACAGAAGGGGAGGGGTACAATCTATCTCCAGTCTACAACACAGTCCTTTCAACAGTTCCAAGGAGGCTCCACACCCATTTGCACCACTCAGGTGACAGATAAGCCTCCAGGTGGCATTAATGACTCGCTGAAAGAATGCAAATGACCAACTGTCTGCAAGGAGTATAAATTCTTCTATTCCCCACCATCCAGTCAGAACTGAAGAAGCTTCTTGGATGAGAAGCAAAATGTCTTCAAAGAAAAACCAGAAAGTCCAGTTGCCTCTTGAAAAAGCACCTTTGGGACGACACACTCTAATATTTTTCCAGAAACACAGACATTCCCAACCAGAACAAAGTCAACATTATACTGGGAGGTGAACCCCCAGGTTGGAAGCAACCTGATGAGCTATTGGAGAAGGTCAGAGAACAAGTACAAATAGCATTAATGCTTCTAATGTAGTTGGATTAAAGCTGAATTAGTGTCCAGCTGCTGATGTGCCTAACGGAGAAGGAAAGTCTAAAACTGCAAAGATTACCACTCCGATGGCAAAAGTAAGAGCTTGCATATACACAGCTTTCAAATATTAAATCCCTGTTACCCAAGTAGCAGGAGTCTGAGCCTCGGGGATCACAGTATCAGAAAGACTTGATGCAATTTTAATCTGAGCGTAAAAGAGAGAAGAAAAAAATAATAGCTTTTACCTCCTAGGGCATGTTCAGTCATACTCAGGCACAAGGACTCCAGCCTATTATTGATATCGGGTTCTGTCACTGGGACCTGGAACTCTGCAAAGATAATGAGAGGACTAAATATAGCAGATGAGAACTGCCACTATTATTTGAAAGGTTTTTCCTCTAGCTAAACAGAACTTTAGGGTATAGCTATTGCAAGGTTTGACTTTTTTTAAGGGGAAAAAAAGGACTTTCTCACTTTAAACTCAACAAAAATTCTCCCAATTCTTCTAGATAATTCTGAAGCAATCTGAAGATGGTATCATCCCACCAGCAAGGGATGATTAACTCTAGCCAAGAAGATGTATTACAATATAAGGTTTCAATTCCTTGCAATACCTATGTCTACCGAAGATGCTAATTAAGACAGAAGACAACAACAGAAACAGATGGATGAATAAAACATACACTTTCAACTTTTTAAAAAATAAAGTTAGGAACAAGTTGTGCTTTGGTTCACGAAGTTAGTTCACAGAGACTGAGCCAATTTGATGCCACCTCTAACTTTCCTCTTGTTCACAATACTTGACATCTTAAGATAAGAACTTTCTCCAGAATTCACCTTTCAAATCCCTGTTACAAAAATCTGGGAGCTGATTATTCCATATCCCTAACTTTCAGCATATTCCCAGTACATGGTAAGTCATAATGAGGTTTATTTCATTCTAACTTCATTCTATGCAACCCCCAGCCATTATGAATTCTAAATGATACCACAAGCTGTTTATTTATTTGTGATTTGTTAGCATCCTGCATGATATCTACAAATCATTAACTCAATTTAGCATGATTTATGAACTCTGCTAAGTGGGACTTAATAAACTATGGTTAAATAAGTCATGGTTTAACATGCTATTCCTTGTAAATATCCCCACTTAAAGAGGATAGAGCCTAGTAACAACTTTTCCCTAAAACTAATTCTTGAAGAGAATTTGTCGCCTGACAGGGTTTGTCCCTTCCATCAACATTTTTGTGGGAATAGTTCGCTATAAGTAAATAATGAATTTATTTCCATCTCACCTAGAGGCAATTCTAAGTGGATTACAACCAAAGAAACTGATAATACATTAAACATGATAAAACATTAAAATAGTAAATATTAACAAACTAATGCTGTGCCAGAATCTGTACAAGTAGTCCTTGACTTACAACCATTTGTTTAGTGAACGTTTGAAGTTACAATTGCACTGAAAAAAGTGACTTATGACCATTTTCACACTTAGAACTGATGCAGCAGCCCACGGTCATGGGATCAAAATTTAGACGCCATTGGAATGCATTTGTGACAGCTGCAGAATCGCAGGGCAATGGGATTATCTTGAAGTTAGATCATACCTTGTGTAATCTTCTGACAAGCAAAGTCAATGGGGAATCCAGATTCAATTAACAACTGTGTTACTTAACAATTGCAGTGATTCATTTAATAACTGTGGCAAGAAAGATTGTAAAATGAGGCAAAATTCACTTAACAGTTGCCTTGCTTAGCAATGGAAATTTTGGGACCAATTGTGGCCGTAAGTCGAGGACTATCTGTATTACAATTTCGTAGGTTTCTTTTCCCATGAATTAGACTTCTGTTTTTCTATCTTATTTTCAAGGTGCCTCGGAATTTCTTTTGAATTTCTCCGAATAGTGTTATACTGGGTTCTTGGAAGGGACTGTAATGTTATTGTTGGTGTTAATTTTCTATTATCCTTCTTCCTACCATTTTACCATTCTCCCTCACGGCCCACACTTCCCAGTCTGAAAAAGCTTCATGGAAGTTCCCTCATGAAGTTTTCCTAGAGGATTTAAAGCAAAAGTGGGAAGCCAGTGGAGTGGCTCCTTTCTGTTGGTCTTCTCATAAGTACGTTCAAGAACACCCTAGTTCACTCTGAGAATTTCATCAAAATGCACAATTTCTCTGCGATAAATTCAACGAAATTTTGTTTCATCAAAGTAAATAGGAGCTGGTCCCCCAAAAAACTCAAGGTAATTTTCCTGCACTGTGCTAAAAATAACCGCTATACGAATCATGACAGATGACTATTAGTCCAGAGTTCAGTTGTGGTTTGTTTTTCAGCTCAAGGGGAAATTACTTATTTCTAATTCAATTTAACACAAAAGGTGGGGTGGGGGGGAGTTCACCCCTTTCTAGCCTTGCCAGATCATTACTTTTAAAGGTCTTCCCAAAGGAATTGTTAACAAGCCATACGGCACTTTTCACGTGCCCATCACTCTTTCAGTGGGGAAATAAGAAGGTGACTGAGCTCCAAGAAAGAAGAAAACTGGTCACTTACCAGGTTGCTGAAACATAAGCATTGTCTGAGGAGAGGTGTGGACGGGCAGTGAACGGGTCCTCTGTACAGAACTATGGCTTCGGCTGGGCATACTGTTACTTCCTCCTGGATTTGCAAACCAAAGATTCTATGGAGAGACAACAGAGCATGCGTCGTTAAAATAAGGCAAGCCATAAATGCAGAAAGGCAAGGGTCCCTAGCAACATTATAATCCCTATAGAATTAAACCAGAGGGCCAGTTTGCTAGTGTGGCAGATTTTACCAGAAAAGGGACAATTGCCCCAGGGGTGGGCTTCAAAAACCTCAGCAATGGGTTTGCTGCCCGGTTGCTGGGTGGGCGTGGCCTAGTCGGCCTCCTGCACCATGGGGGGCGTTTTCGCCTTCCCCGAGGTCCAGAAGCTTTCCTGGACTCTCTGGGAGGGCGAAAATGGCCTCGCCCCAGCTCTGGATGCTCTAGGGAGGTTGGAAACGGCCTGTTTACAGCGTCCCTGAACTTCCAGGAATCCCATTTTTCGCCCTCTCTGGGGTCCAGAGGCTTTCTTGGAGCCTCTGGGAGTATGAAAACGGCCTCCCCCCCCGGGCTGTAGACGCTCTAGGGAGGTTGAAAACAACCTGTTTCCAGCCTCCCCGAATTTCCGGGAATCCCATTTTTCGCCCTTCCCAAGCCTCCGCATGTGCCCTGCACTTACCTGCATCCACAGCAGGCCGCGTGGAGGCTCCTGGGAGGGGTGGAGTGGGAGGGGCCAGCCAGGAGTGGGATTTGGGGGTTCGGCGATCCCTGCATAATCTTTGCTAAGGGTCCGCCCGAACCCCCGCGAACCCCCAGTAGACCACCCCTGAATTGCCCTGATTTTGGAAAGGAGCAGCAAAACAATTCCTTTCAGAAACTCTTCTGTCCTTCTGTAATTTGATGGAACCTCTTCCAACTGGCTTCAAATGCATTTGCCCATTCAGGTAGTTCTCAACTTACAACCATTTATTTATGACTGTTTGCAATGACAACAGCACTGAAAAAAGTAATATATAACCAGACCTCACACTTATGACTATTGCAGCATCCCCACAATAACATGATCAAAATATGGACACTTGACAACTGTTATATATTTATGATGGATGCAGTATTCTGGGGTCATGTGATCACCGTTGGCAATATTCCCAGCAGTTTCCAACAAGCAAAATCAATGGAAGAAGCCAGATTCACTTAATGACCCCCTGATCCACTTAACAACTGCACTGATTCATTTAGCGACCATGACAAAAAAGTTGGGCATGACTCACTAACAACCGCCTTGCTTAGCAGTGGAAATTCTAGTCCCAACTGTGGTGATTGATCAAGGACTACCTGTAATTGATTTTATTATATCTTACTAATGAACAATTTCAATGATATCTGGTTGGACTGCACTGAAGGGCCATGAGTGCTGCTGCCATTGGCCACTGACTTCATTTTCTAGTAAAATGACTCTTTTACCTTTTGAGCCTGGGACAAAAATACACAGAGGAAATTGGGGCACTGGATCACCTCCATTCCCTGACTACTTCTATTATCCTTGATTGTTTTCCCAGACTTTGGCTTAAGATGGATGGAGTCCCTTGTTTGATGTGTCTTTGTCTATGTTTCTGCATAAACTGGATCCCATCTTGTTTAGTACAGTATTGTGTTTTAATGGCTATTTTTTCTAGTATCTTCCCGGGTATTTGTGTTGGGCTGATTGATCTGTAATTTCCTGGGTCTGTTTTTTCTCTCCCCTTTTTTGAAGATGAGAACTTTTCAAATTCACCAAACTTGCAACTATAATTCACACAATTGCTTGTGTTTCTTCTATAGAGTTTCAGTTTAATCTACCAAATGCTGCATTTGCTTTTTGAACAGGCCAGACTGAAAACATCTATCCCTACCAATGGCCTGTTTCTCCTGAACTTTTAAAGCCTTTTATTTTTCTTCCCTCGGCAACCCTCATCCCCTTTACAGGACCTCTTTACAGCACTGAAGACAGTGAAAACAGGAAATGCCTGCAGACTATTTTGGCCAGCGCAATCTCTTTCGTTTTTCAATTTTAAACTGAAAATTCAATGTAAGAATGTTCAGTTTAGTCCAAGAAGGGAAGTGGAAAGAGAGTAACAAAGGAACTTTAGGTGAGTAATAAATACTTTTTCTTTTCCATAAAAGAAAAAAAAATACATACTCTGAATCACACACAATGTAGAGGTTGCTTTGTGATTTTAGATCAGCTTTTCCTCAAAAGGACAAATGCAGGGATTATAGTATAATGCCCAAGACTCCCTCATAGACCCTGGGAATTCCGGCAGTTAAAAATCACTTTTTTCTGAAGAGTGCCATCTTTCGAAAGACAGTTTTAGATTAAAGACTATCAGTTTTCACCAACTGCCTGCCAGATGCTCCAAAGAAAACAGTCTTATGGCAATGAAATGGGTGCATGTTTCTTTCAGCATTGACATTTGCAAGATATACAGGTAGTTCTCAGCTTATGACTCCAACTGGGACCAGAATTTCCACTGCTAAGTAAGGCACGCCCAGTTCTATGACATTTCCCCCATAACTGTAAGCAAATCAGTGCAGTGATAATTAAATCACATAGTTGTAAAGAGAATTCAGCTTTTCCCACTGACCCAAAGGTGCTTTTCCAAAAGGCATCTTGACTTCCTTGGTTTTTTCTTTTTTTTTTTTTCTTTTTTTTTTTAATCCCCTCCCCCTCCCCCCTCCCCTCC
>JANHFL010004983.1:211300-232209 GCA_032468155.1 Oxyrhabdium leporinum
CTTCTCCTTCCTTCCTTCCTTCTCCTTCCTTCCTTCCTTCCTTCCCTGCCCTAAATGTTATGAATCTAAGTGGCATACAGAACACAACAAAATCCAGCGTAGATAAAGTAAAATGTAGGGAAACGCAACCATCAGTTAAACAGTCAAAACATGCCACAAGAGTCCTAGCGACGAATCTCACCTCGGTACAGAGCCAGGTTTAAGGGCTCATTCTATGACTTCAGACAACCTATAAAGTTATCTGCCAGCGTGAATGAAAATCTTTGTCCCCACCTCTTCAGGGAGGAGAGACCCAGCCTCACCTCTCTCTCTTAGGATCTTCCCTTGCTTCCTCTCTTTCCTTCTTTTTCTCTCTGCTCGCATCTTTCAGTGCTCGCCATGAAACGACACCCGAAATCCTGGTGCCGGCTCCCTTCCCCCTCCTGCCTTTGCTGACATCATAAATTATCCAGCTCTAAATGGACAACATTCATTAGCCAGGCACTTTACCAAAAAAGCTTGCTCAGTTGTTGTTGGGGGGGGGGGGGAGGTGTTCTTCCCCCCCCTTCCTTTTTTTGTTTTTTTATTAAAAGTTAAAATGCTCCAGGCTGTCATGGAATGAAGGCAGCGGAGGCGGGTGGGCAAAGGCAGGTTAGAGGACAGTGCCGCAGAACTAATAAATAAAAATAATAGCGATTACTGTTGGCTGAGTGACCCAGGGAGAAGAGCAGTGCCGAGCCATTAGTTGTTTCCTTTTCACTTGTCAACAGCCAGTGGCTTAAAAGCCTCACCCTTTGTTCAAGGACTAATAGCACCTGTTGGGATGATGGGAAGACAGCTGTCAAAGTGAGCGTGGAGGAAAGGAAGAGAGGGAGGGGGGACAGAGGGAGAGAGGGAGGGGGAGAAAAGAAAAGAAAAGAGAGAGAGAGAGAGAATGCTAAAGGCAGGAAAGCCAAGGAGGAACAGGGTCCTAATGAATCTAAATAGGATAGGCTTTGGTAGAACAACAACAGTGGGAGAATTCAAATCTTAAGACAAGGAAGGTAAGATTCTCTCTTTCTCTCTCCCTCTCCCTCCCTCTCCCTCTCTCTCTCTATCTGTCTCTCTGTGTCTCTCTCTCCTTCTCTCTCTGTCTCTCCCTCCCTCTCCCTCTCCCCCTCCCTCCCTCTCTTTCTTTCTCTTTCTCTCTCTCTCTACCAGATTCTTCCCTTTTCTTTCCAAAATAGTGATGCCACCAGGAGAAGCTTGGAAAAGGCAGGCTAGTGCAGGGCTTAGAGTACTGGGACGAGACCAGGGTCATCAATTTTTCATAGCCCGATCAACCATGAGGATAGTTAGGTGACCTTAAGCTCATCCAATTCTTCTATGGACCCACAGGGTGGTTGACCATGGTTAAAATGTACGGTAATAACATGGGGATGGTAGCAAGAGCTAAGGCCTAGATGTGATGCCCAACGCACTCTGGAGAACAAAAATGCCATAAGTGGAACAAGAGAAGGTTGATATCGAGGTTAGAGATCTTCTTTGCAATGGCAGAAAAATTCCTGTGGATTAGAAGGCTAGATCTAGACTAGGCACTTTCAGTTGCTGCCTAGCTATGCGAGTTGAAGCCAATGCAGTGAGATAGCAGTAACTCAAGAACGCAAGTCAGGTCACTGGTCCATCAGATTCAATATAGTCTCCACCGAATGCCAGCTGGTCTTGCTTTCCCTGCCAGATTTGGAGATGTCGGGACTCCACCTGCTCGTTGGATAGACCAGGTCTTTGCTCTCTCAGATAACCTGCCGTGCTGCACTCTACATTTTGGGTGAAAGAGTGAGATCATAAGTCCCGAATCATGTACCCTCACCCTGGAAATGTTGGAAGTGTTAAATCCTTAAAATATATATATATATATATATATTCATTAGGGCTGTCAGCCCTTTGAAGTAGCCCAGTCAGGAGATACATGGCAACTTTAAGGGAAAGGCTGAGGAATTTGGGGAGTTTCAATCTATAACTCTTAAAATTGCCAAGTTTGGAGAGCCCTGGATTATAGTAACAAAACCTTGTAAATCTGAAAGCGCTTGTCCCTTTCTCCATCCGTGTTCCTTCCGGGGACTGAGATGTTTCTTATCTGACCGCTGCCATCACTGCAGCTCTTTCTCCTATCTCCTAAAGCTAGTAACTGACGACTTTAAAATTATTGGTTGTCTGATTATTTAGGGTTCCCCCTCTTCCTGCAGTCTTAAATCAAGCCTATCCCCATTCAAAATGTAATAATCATTGGTTGCTCAATGCCAAGCTATCCTGTCCAAATCTTGCCCCATAGGGCAGCTATCTACTAACCCCCAAATGTATCCATAATTTTCCAAAAGTTGTCTCTTCTTGGGAGTAGGGAGAATCTATATCATTTTCTAAGTACTTTCAAATTTCCTTTGGTCGAGTATACAGAGTCGTAACTAGGGGAATAATAAGGAAAAGTGGGCACAAATGATCTTTGGAATTTGAATGTCTCCATATAGGATTAGATATGTTAGATATCTTCAGATTGATTTCTGTCTGCCACAAAATGTCATCTGTAAGAATTGTTGTATGAAGTTTCTTTCTTTCTTTCTTTTTTTTAAAAGGGGAAAAAAATTGTTTCCCGCTAAAGAGAATGCGAATGGTTGCAAAAAAGCCAATGGAATTCTCAAGAGCAGCAGGGACTTAGCAATAGCACTTAGACTTATATACCGCTTTACAGTGCTTTCCAGCCCTCTCTAAGCAGTTTACAGAGTCAGCCTGTTGCCCTCAACAATTTGGGTCCTCGTTTTACCAACCTCAGAAGGAGGGAAGGCTGAGTCCAACCTTGAGCCTGGTGAGATTCGAACTGTCAAATTGCAGGCAGCCGGCAGTCAGCAGATGTAGCCTGCAGTACTGCACTCTAACCACTGCGCCACCGTGGCTCATAATGGATCATAATCACTGGGAGTCCTAGGAACTAGTACATAAACCCCTTAGTGCCATTTTGAAAATTGGCCCCATGTAGTTTTGCCCATCAATGAGGTGGTCTATTCATTTGTTTCAAGGAAAATGCAAGTGCAGTTCCGATGCTGTTGAACTATGGCAACCGACTGGGGTCTTTTGACATCCTAAATCAGGTTACTGTTGCTTTAACCACAAGTTTCAAACTCTGCTGTTTCTTTATCAGTGCTCAAAGGTGAATATTTTGTCTAGCCGTAGGAGGAAGGCTTTGTCCTGGACTTTGCTTACAATAGGCTTAGAAGCAAAATGGTGCCAGTGGGATCCGTAGCCTATTGTTAATCCAGAATAGATTTATTTTACCGCATTCCTGCTTTGTGAAGGTCTGTTAGCTTTTAATGACTGACAGTCTTCCACGGCAAATACTGTGGTACGCTTGGCCTGTTTACTTACCGCTCAAAGATTATTATTTTTTTTATTATTATTATTTTTTGAAGCAACATCAGAAAGACAAAAAGAAAATAGCAATGTTTGTATTAGTTATTCAAGGTTGCTAAAAGGTTTTCTTTCATTCTCAATGCCACTTTCAGTCAGAGCGCCCACACTGACTTGTTGTACATCCATATAGACTGGATGGAAGACTCCGCATCTGGCTAACATCTGGCAATCGTGCTGTTGAAGAAGGAGATCTCATCAGTCCCATCACCGTGTTTTTCCTGCAACACAGGGTTGAACATTATGAGCACTTTATGATTTGGAGAAAGTTGCTTATTTTCCTATTGCCTTCAAAAAGCAGTCTTAATTGTTTTTTAAGCTGATGGCTGACTTTTCATTGCATGCATTTGCTTGATTTATATCCTATCTTCCCTCTTGGAGTTTCTTCCAGCCATTTTTCTTCAGAAGAATGTGAAATAGACATTAGACTGGGGTAGAAAGTTTTAGGAAAGAAATAGTAAAGATTGTTTGGAATAAAGCTGTTGAAAGAAATCAAACTTATTTATTTACATGCTTTAGTCACAATGTTCTCTAAGCAGTAAACAAAGCAATACTCATAATATTATGTACTGTAATTATCTACAGATGGTCTTTGACTTACAACCGATCATTGTTTGCAGTTATGACCAACCCGAAACAGGGACTGTGAATTTCAACCCGGATTCTAAATTCTAATGGTCACATGACTTAAAGTCAGACACTTGGTAACAAGGCCACATTTACAGGTGTTTGCAGATGTGGTCATGTGACCGCATTTTACAATGGTTTTTGTTGTGGCTTGTCAGCAGACAGTGGAGCTGTGAGGAGGTTGGGGAGGAACAAGGGTCAGTCCTGGAGTCTGGGGAAAGGCTCTGACGAGGGCTCTGTGTTGCAGGCAGAGTTGGGGCCAGGGCCGTCTGACAGTTATCAGCTGCCTTCAGAGTCACAGATCAGTGGGGCAGAAGAACAGCTGGAGCCTGTTCCCAGTTTGCACATGTGCAGAGCTGCCAGGAGAAGGGAACAGTTAAGGAACAATGGTCGACTCAGGAGTAAAGGCTCAGGTGGACGGTGAATGGCCCCTCCCATAGGGAATAAAAGAGGAGCGAAAGGGGAGAGACAATTAGTTCAATTTATTAGGGTGAAGATCTGTTCCTGACTTCTTGCCAAGTACCATAATTGCTGCTACAGTCTGGCATTTGGAAGATATTGGCCTGGCCACTCTCCAAGCCTGATAAAGGTCTGTAGTTGTGAAATCTCATGAAAGACTGCTTGCCGGGACTTTGCTGGAAAGGAAATCCCTTTAACCTAAATAAAAAGGGTTTTATCGGGACGAGGAGTCTGCTTCAAGATCTTGGGAAGCCTAGGTCAGAACACATTTTGGGACTTGCTCAACCACTAATTTCTTTTCTATCTAGTTCCAGATTCTAAGCTCAGCATGGCAAGAGTCACGGGGTAACCGAGTCACACACAAAGTCCAGGAAAGCAGTCCACATTTCAAACAGGTCAGGATACATGGCACAAGCACACAAGGCATGGAACTAGACATGTTGCTCCAACAACACTCAGGGTGGGATTAAGTAGGCAACTCCAGTGCAGTCTTTCATGAGTGATGAGTCTCATGAGCTGACCAGCTTTGTGCCTGTCTCCTTTCTGTCCTTGGATCAGGAGGAGCTATGGACTCCACCTCCTCCTCATTGCTGACAGGTGGCAGCTGCTCCCAGCCCTTGCCTGGAGCCTCCTGGCCAACTTTCTACATCTGTGGCTCGCCTCCCTCAGCCTGCCAATGGACCCAAGCTGAGGCTGTTCCATCAGGCTAGCACTCTCTGAGCTTCAATCCTGATCACACTTTCCTCTGCAGACTCAAACTACCCCTCCTCCTCTGAACTTGCATCTGGAGAGTGGGCCTGGGGGGGTGGATCCATGACAATGTCCCTTGTGGCAAACATAGTGGATAGTAGAAGCAACCAGGGAGAGGTGGTCCCATAAATAATCTGTCTCTATGTCACAGAGGGATTTATAGGTAATTAATTCCAGAGCCTTGAATTCTCCCAGAAACATATTAATGCAGCTCATTGGAGATGAGGTATAACATGGACATACTGCCCATGTCAATACATTTTGGACCAACTAAAGCTTCCAGATGGTCCTCACGGGCAAGCTCATGTAGAGTGCATTGCAGTAATCTAATTGGAAGCATACTGATGATATCTCACCCCTAAGGTCATCACATGGCTTTATTCAACAATTTCATATAAATGTTGGATGTTCTCTTTGAAACTATCTCAGTCATAAAGTTATTATTTCTTACAATAACAGCAGCAAAAGAATTGCTACAGTATTTATGTAAAGCCTATATTCTATATTCAGTCTTTTAAAAAAGATACCACCATCTATCTGTCTACCACTTTTTAAAGTTCTCAAGTATCAGATTTTTACTTTTGTTTTTCTTCCAAAGAATATCCAAGATGAGATGGAGAATGGATCTTTGAAACTGCATAATCAGTACTAACTGGAAGGAAAATTTTTAGATATGTCTTTCAGCTAGACATGTAAAGGTTTGTTTGTTTGCTTGCTTGTTTGTTTGCTTGTTTACACTAAATAGTAACAATTTTTCCCAGTTAAGCTTTTTAGAATCCACACAGATGTATGCCATGTGACTAAAGTAAATGTGTATGCAATAAATCATCCCAAAAAAGCTTAGAATCTAGGATTTGCATATGCACTGAGGCTGAAACATCAACAAAACTGATGCTTGCAAATTAAAAAAAAATAGTTCAGTTCTCAAGGAGAAATCACTTATGGTGCTATATTCATGCTTACTCTTAGATTGTTATTTTACTAACTTGCAACTCTCCCATGAGTAGTCTGAAATTTCATGACATTTCACTAAAATTATAGTGAAACATATTGATTTCCTTAGGCTACAACTAATGTGATTATTTGTATGGATTTAAGGACACTGTAATTTGCTATAAGAAAAAGCACTGATTTGTATGTAGCCATTTTAAGTATCCCCCCCCCCCCATTTTCAGGAAAAGGGGAAGAAACACTGCAAACGGCTGAAGGAAAGCTGAGAGAATCTCAAAGTAAGAGATAAGAGGAAAAATAAGAGAAGTGAGAAACAATCATAGAGATGTAGAATTGGAATCACTGAATCCAGCCTGATCAGCATAGATGTCCAAATGAGAGCTTACCAGACTGATGGCTCTCTAGTCTACACCTGAGCACAGTTCATGAACCTCATAGCTGTACAGCTGAGCTGCTCTTATTATTGTTATGAAGTTTCTTTTCTAATCCTCGGGTGGAATTTGTCTACCTGTAACTTAAGTCCAATTTACAGCACGTTGCTAAATGAGGACTACCTGTAACTTCATTTGATCCAAATCTGAATGCATGCCTTTGTGGATCACTAGATAATTTCAATGATGCTCAGAGGCAATTCCTTATTTTTGACTGAAAATAAACTGGATTTAAATATAATTAGAAATAGCAATAGGATTAGAGAGATGGATTTCACAATCAATACTTTCAATACTAATGGATTGCCATGAATGTGTTATATTATATGTATCATTCTTCAATGTATTTTCAAAAATTTAATATGCTATTTTGGAGATATAAGCGAGGCAAATTCTCCCCCTTATTCTCCCACTTAAACACCTTCAATCTGGTATAGAAAAGGCAATTTTAATCTTCCATATTAAGCAAAGCTACCTCAATCTTTCTTGGGTTAATGAGTGATCATGTTGCCTAATGAAAACTAGCACTCATGGAGCAACTCAAAATTGCTTAGTTGACACATTGTACAAGGTGGAGGGAATTAAGAACCAACTGCTTAGAAAACCTGGAATTCTCCCTCTGCTGTAGCAGTTAGAAGGCAAGTATAGCATGCAACACTAGTGAAGTCCAATTTGATTCTGATTATCATTTTAAATAACTCTAAATCAGGGGTGTCAAATTCGATTTAATTGAGGGCTGCTTCAGGGTTGTGTTTGACCTCAGGGGGTCAGGATGGGTGTGGCCAGGGTGGGCATGGCTAACTCAATGTCACTCATGTTGGGGGGCACCTGTGGCGGCTCGAGCGCTCTGCCAGCGAAAATGGGCTTCAGCTTCCTGCAACCCTCTGCCAGAGAAAACAGAGCTCACGAGGGCTGCATGCGGCCCTCCCAAGCTCCCATTTTTTCTGGCAGAGGCACCGTGGGCTGGTCCTTCGCTGTTTCGAGGGTGGCCCCATGGGCCAGATCTAAGCACTCCATGGGCCAGATGCTTGGGCTTGAGTTTGACACCCCTGCAATAAATGATCACTGACTTGAGTAAGCAACAGGATCCATTAGTTAGAGGAATAGGGCCTAATGTGGACTGTATACCTGAGATTAATCAATAGGATTAGATGATGAATGCTTTTTTAGTGAGAAGCTGACACATAAATATCACAATATCCAGTGGCAATAGTCCATCATTTAAGATGTCATATTCTGGTATCAAGATATCAGCCCTAAGCCCTAAACCTTTGGAATCCCTCTAATGTGAGAGAGTTTAATTTATTCTGCAAAAATACCCATTTTAGGTTTATTATTTGGTAGCTCTTGTTAAAAAGCACTGTATTAGAAGAGCCAAGGTGGCGCAGCGGTTAGAATGCAGTATTGCAGGCTAACTCTACCTACCTACAGTCAGGAGTTTGTTCCTGATCAGTTCAAGATTGACTCAGCCTTCCATCCTTCCGAGGTCAGTAAAGTGAGGACACAGATTGTTGGGAGCAAGCACTATGAAGTGGTATATAAGTCTAAGTGCTATTGCTACTGCTACTGCTATTAGATGTTAAAGTATACAGAGAGATTTAGATTAAGGACTTGGAATATTTGTGTGCTTGTTTGTTTCCTTAGTTTATGTAGCCACCCATTTTTAATCACAACTCTGGGCACTGAACGAAAATTAAAAACCAACAGAACCTAAATAAATAAATAAATACAACAATACATAAAAACACCATAATAGCACAATAACCTTTGAGGACAATGATAATTAGAAGTGGTAAATAAACTACTTAGTATATGAGCATCAATAAAAGATATCTGTAGGTCACATTTCTATAATTCGATAATAATGATTATGCTAACCTAAAATACTATCTTTTTTATTCCTGGGAACCTTTTCAAGAAGAATATATAGGTTAAGCTAATAGTTGGAGATGTGATGTTCAAAAGGCAGCAGTAGTTTGCCTGTTTTGAGCAAAATTTATTACTGATACTGTTATGATTATTATATTGCTCTGAAAGATTCACTGGCTTTTGTAGATGAATGTGTTGTTTCTGGATTATATACTGCTGGTTTGAAAATAGGCAAGCCATGCTTCTCTGATTGTAAAAAAAATTGAAACTGCAAATTGGAGCTGGAATATATTTAGCTTATATGTTTGATTTCCCATATGTTTCCTATTATTAGGTAAATTGAATTAAATGTTAATAAAGTCACTGAATAACAATATACCTAATATAATGTTTCTGGAGGGAGTTTTATTTTTTCCTCTTTTTTCTATTTTTGGATATAATATTTTGCTATATTTTCAATGATAAGACTTTCCTATTATGTTCCATTTTCCAAGGGGAGCATTGATAGTAAAAAAAATGTACAGGAGGTTGTGATGATGAAGATAGGGTTGAAAAACATTGACCATAACGAATCCATGTGGGTATGGTTGTGCACAATTCTGTGTGTTTTTATTGCAATTACAATGCAAAAATTGTAGCGTTCTGCCTTTGCGCAGGAAAGAAAGAAAGGAGGAGGGCTGGTTGTGACAAATGACACTATTAAAGCAAACAGGACCACAAGAGGAAAACACAGAGAATTGTTGAAGCAATATTGTCTGGATATTATTTAGGAATAAATTAGTGAGAATTTGGTTTCATAATGAAACTATAAAGTGTTAAAGTACTCAGAACTGCTCCACTTCAATCACTTTTTCATTAACATTTTAGTTTGATATAATTTTAGTTTCTTAACAGCTTGTCCAGAATTTCTGAGCTGGTGATCAGAACACCAGCAATTGCAGCTAGAAAGCAAGCTTGTACAGTATGCCAAATCAGCTGCAGTGTATCTCAAAATGTGACTGATTTAAAATGAGAAGCAAAAGGCTGACTTGAAGAGGGGATGGAATGTATGGGTCTAAGGTGGTATATTAAACAAACAGAAGCAATAATTCATGTACATTGATAAGATAACGCATTTGCTTAAATACTACTGGATAAAAACTGAATATATTTAAAAGCAACTTTAAGTTTTCTTCTGAAAACTTGGGAAACCATAACCTGGGTGTGTTACAATAACAATTTGATAGAAATATCTGGAAAGGAGAAAAAAATAAAGTGGTCACTTTCTTGTGGAAGTGTGTGTTAGCAAATGTCTTGGCAAGCCCATTTGGACTCTTTAAGTAATTTATTTATTTGCAACCATAAACATCCTTCTCGCCTTTATTACTGAATGAGGATGTTTTTATTTGCCTAATGCATTAGGCACATAAATTTCCTCCCATTCAGCAAATCAAATTATTGCCTTCCTACAAAGATAACATTTTGAATAGGTTGAAATCACTTGTTTTCTTTCAAGGTAAACAAACCAGTTCCCATCTATTTCTAATATATTCACAACTGAAAACAGCAAGCAGATGTTCTTCCAAATGCATTGTTTCTTGAAGCAATGCCTGATGGTTTTGTAGAACCATTTGTCTTTCCTCTGCTGACAATGTACTCACATCAAGAGAACATGCTCTAATATGTATTGTCCACAATTACTATCATTGAAATGAATGGTTGCCAAGCCATTCCAGTACCATGGGAACATAGATTCTGCTGAAACTCATTAGCTAGCCACTTAGTTTAAAATGGAGGTGCATACTACAGAATGAAAACAGAGAGTTTGTAGCCTTTAAAACCATACACTTAAAAGAAAAGGAAAACACTGGGCCATGAAATACTCAGCAATTTCTGCAAAACAGGTGGATGGTTATGTCAGCATTTGTCATTTTAAAGAAAACAGCAACCAACTCAAAGAATATGTGATGGAAAAGGAGGAACTTCCATTTCCTAACTATTTTTAAGAATATAAATGGATTCTTTTAAAAAGGCAGGAAGCAGGGAATGAGAACAATAATTGTGAAGTTGACAGAATGAGACCTTGACTACTCTGGCTAAAATGTCTGTGTAGTAAACAGGAAATCTTAGGTTTGACTTCCATGGTCCTGTGGGAGCAAGCCCTTTGTTTGGAAGGACACACGTTCTTGGAGAAAATACTTCTTTAAAAGTACTTAAAATGCAGGGGTACAATCTCAAACATAACCAGTCCAAAAGATTCCAAGTAGCAGAATTGCCATAACCCCATTCAGAAACCTGGAAAATTGATATATTCATCAGACTTTCCAGAAGAAGCTGGAGATGTAGTTTCTCAAAGTTCAGCACAGTTCCTTCCTTACCATAAGGGTTAGGGTTAAGGACTTGACTATTTTAAAAAATAATAGGAGGTTAATCTGTGTCTTTTAGCGAACTACAATTGTCTTCCAATGATGCTGTTCAGTAGCAGAGGTTGTTCGTGTGGCCCTGTAAACACAGTGCTGTTGTTGGATTGCAGGAAGTGGGAGGTAGGCTGTGCCAGCTATTATTATTCTTCCCAGTAAGAAAACCCTGGAAAGCCAATGTAGTGCTTTGCAGCAATAGTTGACTCTGGAAACAGAATTTCCTTCTCTGGGATAAAATGCCAGAGTTAATGCAATGCAATGCAATATAGTTATTACAGTTACGGCATCATATAATTCAATGCTTCTCAACCTTGGCAATTTTAAGATGTGTGGACTTCAACTCCCCAGCCAACATGCCAAAGTTGAGAAACACTGATATAATTTGTGATGGGCTTATCTTGCCCCACTATCAAGACTGCAATAGCCAATACTATTTCTGCCTACAAATAGAAAATGCAAGATTTTGCAAGATCTGAAGATTCCATATTAAAAAAAAAATCTTATATTAATATTCTGTAGCACGAGCAATATTTTTGTCTCATTTCTTTTGATATAGCAACGGATTTGCAGACCTAGAAACTGTCCTTCCTGTTCATATTAGTTCCATATGTGTTTTATCAGACTTTACAATTAATTTACAATTTAAAATAAAATTGATATTTAAATGTACTTAAATATGTTTAGAATCTACTCATCAGAAGACTTATTTATGAGCATATTATATTTTATTTCATTGTATTCATTTTTAAATGCCTTTTATTCTGTAACATACATTTTACGTATATTTGAATATGCTTTGGAGGGTATGACCTGAATCACAAAACTTGGAGCAGTTTATAATTTAAAGGATATTCATTGGAAAACAGTAATCAAATCATCCCAAAGGATGGGATGTTCTGAACTGAAGAAGCTTCTTGGATGAGAAGCGAAACATCTTCAAGGAAAAACAATGTCCAGTTGCCTTTTGAAAAAATATTTGGGACAACCATGTCCTGGATGATTGAGAATCGCCATAGACACTAATCAGGTCAGTTGACCCTGGAATTGCCAAATTGTCTGTTTTATTTTTGTTTTAACTTCCGTTTGTATCCCTTATTATCTTTACTATTGATTCAGAAAAATAGATATCCTATAATGATTAGATTTTCCATCTGATTTAGACAGACCACTTTCTGGTATTTCAGCTGTTTAATCAGTATGAATCAACTATTTTTAACTAACAGTGGAGGGTTTTACTGGGTTGTTATCTTCCTAAGATTTGTTGTGAATAGGGTCGTTTCTGCATAACTCATCTAAAATACACCATTCCTCAAGCAAGTCTATTAAATATTTGTACCTTATCCTTTACTGCCTAGAGGTTTAACACTGATGAAATTTCTGGAGGATTATCTATAAAAACACCAGCTTGGAGAGCGTGATGCGAATTTTAATGATTCTGCAGATCTAAATGCTGCCTTGGCTTCTGTGAGCTGCAAAATGAAAAGGAATTTTCCATTCAACAAGCTATGCAGCAGCTAAAGGCGGCACTAGCATCCAAATTCACACTGGGTTGGGAAGCTCAACAGCTCTTACGCTTGTCTCAGTTTGCCTTAAAAAAAACCCAGAGTTATTAGCTTCATTGGCTCTTCTTTTTGAAACCCCAGGGTGCAAAGAATATTGCTTTAATATGCCGCAGTCTGACATTGTTCATCGCTCTCATAAACATGCATACCGGTACTTTTTATCTGCAGTAGGCTTTCCAGTTACCTTTTATAGATGTGGCTTTCAATCAGATTGCATGTAAGGACACTGTTTAACACTGCAGTCCGTTACACATCTACTTGAATGTAAGCTTTATTGAGTTCAACAGACTTGCATCTCTAAGCATAAGAATGCAATCTAAATGGTGTTTTTTTAACAAATCTTCACAACATACACAGGTAGCTTCATTTAACAAACACTGATTCAGTAACCACTTGAAGTTACAATTAGCATTGCAGAAGTGCTACTTATGACCGTCCTTGAACTTTCAGAAGCTCCAACATCCCACAGTCGCATGATTGCCACGGGTGACCTTTCTTGCTGGCTTCCCATAAAAACAATGTCAATGGGAAAGCCAGCAGGGAAGGTTGGAAGTCTCTCTGCTAAGTCACTCACACCCTTTCCTGCCTGACAGCGGTCAACCCTGGCCCAGCACCTCACGAACTCTCTTCCACCTGGAAGTAGCCACTTACCTGCCTGCCAGCCTGCTTGTGAGCCACATGGGACTCATTGATTAACAATACCATCAGGGAGTTTCCAAGTGTCACTAAGCGATGTAGTCACTAAACATTTTATTTTATGACTGCATTGCTTAGCAATATTCCAATCCCAATTACCACTATTAACTGAGGACTATTTGTACACATAAAAATCTTCTTTTGTTCAAAACCCCAAGCATTTCAGAATTCTCTTTTGCCCCATTCTCCTCTACTTATTTAAATATACTTATTTCTAAAACTGATATTAGAACTGTATAATATGTAACTAATCTTATTTAAATAATAATAATCTATGCCGAGCTATTGCTCCCTACTTTATAATATCAGGATCATAAAAAAATGGATACAATGTTTTTTAAAAAAATCTTGATATGATTGTAAGGAGGATCCCACTGTAGTTATTTTTGCACATTATTTCACTGATGCATTAATTACTTTAGTAATCTACATTTTTTCTTACAAATAATTAAAATTGGGTACCAAATTATTACAGCAATTAAAACATACAAAAGTCAATTAGTAAGAAACACACAGTAGAAAATCATTTACATAGAATAAATCCAGCAGTTATTGTTATTATGAGTCATTCAGCCAGATGTTTAGACTAGATTTGGTATTTTTATCCACCTATGAAATCCTTCCCAAGGACATGGGATAAATAGATGTTGTTTGATGGTGTTGAAGGTGTCATCTCAGGATGTAATCTGTTCCAAGCAAAGCTGCCTTTTGCCATTGACTGATGATGATTTTGTCAATGCCGATGGTATTCAAGAGGTGATGTTTTGGGATTGCTCCCAACATGCCTATTATTATTGGTACTACCTTTGCTTTCTTTTGCCACAGTTGTTCTACTCTATTTGCAGGTGTTTGTATTTTGTGTTATGTGGCAGGTGCTTGTCTGCTTGAATTCTAAAATCCCAGACAGCTTTAGCTTCTTCATTTTCTATTACTTTGTCTGTTTTGTAGTCCCACCAGTTCTTGCTTGCAGGCAGATGGTATTTATTGCAGATATTCCAATGCACCATTGCTGCTACTTTGTCACACCAGTGTTTGTAGTCAACCTGTACAATTTTCTTGAGGCAGTTAGCTAGGTAGTCCATTGTTGCTTCAGCTTCTTTGCAGAGGCAGCATTTGCTGTCTATTGCTGCCTTCTCAATTCTGGCTTTGTATGCATTTGCTCTTATTACTTGGTTTTGGGCAGCCAGAATTACCTTCTCTGTCTTTTTCTTCAACTTCCCAGCTGTTAGCTATTGCCAGGTCTTGTTATTATCTGTTTTACCTCCTAGTTTTTTTATGTATTGGCCACATAATACCTTGCCTTGTCTCTTATAATTCTTCATTTGGTCTTTCTTGTAGGCTAGTTTGGTCTCTCTGGTATTCAGTAAGCCTCCATGATGTAATTATTATTATTACATACATAAACATGAGAAATCACAGCTGCCTGTTCTTTAGCTGGCGTTGGCCTTTATACGCATTGAATTCTTCCCAAGAACCCAGGATATTATAATATAGCAGTATAGTATAGTGTGTGTGCTAATCCAAATAGCATAGCTATTTGTAACTGACAGATGGACATTTTGTTAATGAGCAGATTTTATTGAAGGAGTATAGTGATCAAACCAATATTTGCTGTTTGCTTCTGATATGATATACTGCTAGAAATCCTTTATTAGGAATTAGCCTTTGTTATTGGCTCCTGCTTATACTGTCAGAAATTAGTTGTTAGGAATTAATTCTAGCTTAGTAAATTGTAGCCTTGATACTGGTTACTATTAGTACAAAGTTTATTATTTTGCTTCTGTGTCTCGTTTCTGTTCTTGGCTTTGAAGCTCGGCACATTCTTGAAAATATAGAAGAAACTGTTACCCAGGAATATCGGGCCCCATAGATAAAGGAACCTGAGTAGGGAGTTTCCTGCCTCATAGATTCTTAATCCTGAAAGCATTCTGCTGAATAAACAGCCTCCCCTATAGGAATGCCCCATAGATAAGTTAGGCAGAGACAGGGACCTGAACAAAGAACTCTTTAAAGACCACGTTGGTAATGAAGCTTTGTCTCTGATTGGGTAAACTTTGTTTCTAATGGGGTAAAATATATATAATACTCTCAGCCACTCTTGCAGGGTGTGGCTATTCCTTACATGCATTTTGTCTGTATGTTTTGGATATAGTTTTGTCACTCAGCTTTTGCTTTGGCCATAGATAAAACCTGATATTTTTTGCAAGCCTCGTCTCGAGTCTCGCTCCCTTTGGCATCTCAGTGGCTCGGGGAAACCTCTGGGACCTTACATTATAAATGCCATCCAAAAAATTTTGGTATGGCACCCAGTGTGCCAATAACCACTGGGACCACCCATGGCTGGTTTATGATATAATCTTCCAATTTCAGCTTTAAGTACTTGATAACTCATGATTTTCTCCAATTCTTTGTCTTCTATTGTACTATCTCATTATTATCATTATCTAAATTTTTTTCTGGATTCACCGAGTCTACAGTTGGCCTATTGTCCAATCCTTGTTTATAGGGCTAGAAACCATATGCTTTCAGCATTTACAAATTACCAAGTATTTGAATATTAGGATGCCAAGTCTATCTCTGTACTTCTTTAGTTTGGAGAGATCTCTAGTGAGTTCATCAAACATAATTGGAAAACAAATGTGGTAGTTGTAGCATCAGTAGCTAATTGTATATGCTCAATTTCATGTGCCAAGAGTCATTGCACCTTTATGCCATTACTGTTCTGAAAGCAAATTACCACCTATTTTGGCTCATTGATGAGGTAACTGTCTGATCCAGCTAGCAAGTACTGTGAGGAAAATTCTGACAATACCTCAAGTTTTAATATATTTCAAATCTTCCCCTGAAGATATTTATTAATTTTATGTAGTATTCTAAAAATGTCATAGCAGGTGGTGGAGCAAGGAGGATGGAAACGGACTTGTTGTAATCTACTAACTAGATACAAATCTGCTTAACACTATTGGTGTATGGAGTTGTTCTGGTATATGGAGAAGCATAACATAGCCTCTGTTATCGGAGTTACCGGTAGTTGTCCATCAAGGTTTTATGACAAAGCAACCTGCTGAGAAGGAAAAACTGAGGTGGGTACAATCAGAGGGCAGATCATAAAATCTTGTATAAGGACTTTGATATATGCGTTGCAAACTTCACTCTTTCTTATCTCCCAACCATCTTTTAATTATACCAGTAATTTCAAAAACATGCAAGAAAAAGCAAAGTATTTATTGTTCTTGTTACCTCCTTCTGTCATGGTATCTGTATTATACCACAGTATTTTAGATTCACTAAACCTCCAGCAAATGCTTTGAACTGCCATGTTAGTGGTTCCCTATGATAGTAACTACTACATAAAAGAGATGACTTTAATGATAGAGATGGCTTAGATAGATTAATGTAAATTGATTGTCACTTGGAGGCAGGGGCATCTGTAGCAGAGGGCGAAAAGCTAAGACATAACCCCACAATTAAAGATCCACCCCTTTGAAGGTGCAAACTCCAAAGAGATAGGTCTTCAATTGCACAGATGCTACCGCTACTGGGTTTCTTGACAACTCTCCCAACAGACACCTTTGCCTTGAGCTTAATTGTTTTGTCCACCTTTCATCTCTTGAGAAGCAGAGTGGTCATGCAGAAATATTTCCTAATATATGGCCACCTCTTTGTTCAATAAAAGACTCACATAGTGCTCCTGTACCTTACTCCCCATAGCAGAGAAAATCAAATCTGTCTGTGACCTTGACACTTTCAGAAAAAAAGGATTGCATGGTCTATATTGCTAACAGAGGCAAGCAATAAAACCATGGCCTTTTCCCCTGCATCTCCTTTCTTCTGCCATTGTCCGCATGGGACAATCTTTATCTCATCCTCTGTCCAAGAGTGAAGCAGGCTTAAGTCACCCTTAGCCTTAGCTTATCAGCTCTAAACTAATCATTCCATCTTACTCCAGAACTCACCAAGGACAGCTTTAAGGTGTTTACAATCTCATTGTCTATGTCATCCAGCTTCTTGGAAGGAAGTCAAGTGATTTTCAGTGACTTGAAACAGATGGCAATAAATGGGCTACCATATCAGGGTTCAAAAATGCACACTATTAGATGGGAGCAGAGACCTAGGAGTTTCTAATATCTTTTTGCTACCATCTGTTAACTGTCCAAATTTCTGGAGCCCAGATTTGGTGACCCTTTGATAGAGGCAGGATATAAATCAGTATGCCACCACACTTTTCTGTCAACTCAACAATGCCTGAAGAGTCCTGTTCAGCAGGCTCCATGTGTACAGGTATTTATTATTATTATTATTATTATTATTTAATTAAATTTATATACCGCCCCATTCCGAAGACTCGGGGTGGTTCACAACACTAAAAACTTTAAAAAACTTTAAAAAACTTTAAAAAACCCTTTAAAAACCCCTCAGTCAGGAAAGGCTTGTCGGAAGAGTAGGGTTAACTAATTTCTTAGTTAACAACAGTAATTTCTGTCCCTAAGTAATCTGGTCATAAAGCATGATGTCAGGTGTTACTTAGTGGTGACAGTTATGGTCAATACCCAATTACTTTTATTAAGCAAGGACTGTATAGGTCATTAAGCAAGGACTTCATGTGATTGTGTTTTCCAACTTCCTGCCGGATTCCCCATTCACGTTGCTTTATGGTAAGCCAGCAGGGAAGGTCAGAAATCGTGATGATGTGACTGCAGAATGCTGCAATGGTCAAAAATTAATATTGGTTGCCAAGTGGTGGATGAAACTTTGAGACTTGATTGTATCTACCACTCATTCAGCACTGTCACAAGTTCAAATCATTGCTGAACAAGTTGTTTTTAAACAAGGACTACCTGTAGTTCCATTCCAGCAAGAGAAGATAAACCCAAAGCTCCATTTCTCAGACATTTAACACCAGCTACATATAACAGAGAAAACAGAATTATAAATACTAAGAACACCAAAAAAGCCAACGAGAACATTAGCTAGAACAAAATAAGCCTTTCAATTTAGGCATAGTTGCATATCCCTGAGCTTCTTTACTTTTAGTGAAAAGATAGATAGAAATGGAAGAGACTTCAGTGACATTTTGCCTTTAAATACCAAACACATCAAAACAAGGCAGAAATGAGCTGCTTCTCTCTGTGCCTTAAACCAGAAGCAACTCTTGACTGAGGAAAAAGACCTGAAACTGAGGTAAATGAAATAGCCCTGCAGCGACTTCCGGGCTGATGTCACGGCGGGAATCGATGCAGGGGAATGGGGCTTCGTATCCCCTTGTTGAGTCTTCCCCGACGGAGGGCCCCCCGCGGGGCTAAAGTCACCCTGTAGGGGTGATTGATAAGGAAGGGCATCCTGCTGGTCACGGAGAGCAGCAGCTCTCCTGCTTGACCCAGGGTTTTCCCTCTGCACCTACTATGAAGAAGAGGCGGCCACAATGGCTGCCACACAGCTGTGACAGCCAACACGAACCAAGATTGTGCTGGAGCAGTGAGAGTGGACAGTGAGAGGAGCTGGGTGAGATGATTCTTTACCTGTGCTTAGGAGTGGACCCCAAAAGAAAATTAATCCAAAAAAGGGGCTCTTTGGAATGCTTTTTGGTGGCGCTTTATGGTTTTAGAACAATTGGACATCTGAACAGAAAATAACTATAGTGGTAAAATATAGAAAGATTTGAATGTAAATTTTGAAATGCTGGATAGGTGATCGTTTATGAGACACTGTATTGGAGATTCTGTTTGAACTAGTTTGAAATCAATTATTGGCAAAATAGCTTTAAAGTGGACTTTTAGTGCTGATTTTTGGCTAAAAATGCCATCTCCTGGAAGAATGGATATATAACATGTCACACTCCTAGAATAACAATCTTGAAAAATTTTGATAAGAGAAGAGAAAATAGCACCTGGAGATCTGCTGTGTCATTTACTGTTCCATACTTATTCATTGTATGATGTTTAAAGGAATAACCTTGAAAACCCTGGAAAATATTTAATGGAATGAACTTTAAAGATTGGAATTAATTAGCAACTCAAAGAATAGACTTAAAGAGCAAGTTTGGAAACCCCTTGGATGGTACAAACGGAGCTTATTGATTAATTGTGGAACTATAAAAAATTATAACTACTGTATATTTTGATGAACAATACTAAGATTAAGTAATCTGTTGGCTTTAGTTCCCCCTGTACCCCGTTTTGGCTCCCAGGGAGCTTTGGGGAAGCCCACTAGGCCCAAAATGGGGTGTGGGGTGGCTACCCCACCCAGTCACGTGACCAATAAGCCACGCCCACCAAACTATGCCCACAGAACTGGTAGTAAAAAAATTTGAATCCCACCACTGAGTATAGTCTACCGCTTGAGCAGGGCATTGGACTAGAAGACCTTCAAGGTCACTTCTGACCCTGTTATTCTATGTTCTGTGTTCTTGGCCTGCAACGTATGAGATTCTCCGTTAAGAGAACCAACATAGATTTCAAGAGGAAGAGTTCATAGAACCATAGAGTTGCTTAGAATTGACCATCGATGCCCCAGTCCAAAGGGAAGCATTTTTGGTGGATGGTGGTCCAAACTCTTCCTGAACGCATCCAGGAAAGGAATGTTTACTTGATGACATTTTGGGACAGTATTTCCTCAACCGTGGCAACTTCAAGATGTGTGGACTTCATTTCCCAGAATTCCTTACTGGCTGAGGAATTCTGGGAGTTGAAGTCCACACATCTGAAAGTTGCCAAGCTTGAGAAAACACTATTTTAAAGGATGCAGGAGTTTTTGACCCACGAGGCTGTAGGGAAGGATGCCTTGGTTATCTCATACCTAGATTTTATAAGTCTCCTGACTGGTATTCTTGATTCCTCAGTCCATCCCCTGAATTTAGTCGAAAACAAAACGTTTTTCGAACTGTTCTAGATGTTCGACATCAGTCTGCAAAACTCTTCCTTGGTTTTCTATTTGAGCCAAAGTCCTGTTTAAACTAAACTTGTTTTTAGAGACTTTTAATGACGAGCTCCTCCATATCTGTTTGCTTTCATTTCTTGCTACAATCCTGTCCGTTCTTGGTGCTCTTCTAAGAAAGATTTTGTTTCCATTCCTCGCTCCAGAGTCATGGCTGTCAGCCAGTGATGGGTTTCAACCGGTTTCGGTGATTGCGCGGGTGCTCAGCTTCAAAACAATCAGCTTACCTCCTGTGTAGTAACACATTAGCTACAGCTGAGGCTCGGCAATCCGCTCTGCTGTGCGAATCAGCTGAGAGGATAAAGGAGAGAAAAGCGCAGGGGCAGGTGGGCCCAGCTGATGGAGGCCAGCTGATCAATCATCGGAGATACCGGTTCAGCCGAACCGGTCCAAACCGGCTGAATCCCACCCCTGGTTCTAGCCTGCTTTTCCCATTGTCAAGCTGTATTTTTGTCTTTAGAATATATTGATTTGAACCATCAGGTCACCCGTGGAATTCACCACTGCTTTTGTTCATTAACTGCTAGGCAAACAAATATTTCTTTGCTTGCCCTCTGCCAGAACCGGAGAAACCATTGGGACAATTTGTAGTACAATTTGTTAAGTATACATCTAGATGTCTATGGAGATTCTCAGTCATCCAGGTTATGATTGTCCCAAAGGTGCCTTTTCAGGAGGCAACTGGACTTTCTGGTTTTTTCTCTGAAGACGTTTCGCTTCTCATCCAAGAGGCTTCTTCAGCTCTGACTGGATGGTCTGCAAGGAGTATCATTCCTTCCGTTCCCCACTATCCGGTCAGAGCTGAAGAAGCTTCT
>JANHFL010004983.1:253026-269653 GCA_032468155.1 Oxyrhabdium leporinum
TGTTGCTAAATTTCATACCTTGATGGGGTAGGGGTTGTGTATTTTTGTGAGTTGTGTAATTTTATGAGTTTGGTTGTATAATTTTGTGAGCCACGCCTACCCAGTCACATGATCAGCAAGCCACACCCACCAAGCCACAGAACCGGTAGTGAGAAATTTTAGATTTCACCACTGTATTTGGGTATCTCTATGGGGCAGATGACTAGAAGTGTTAGATAATCTTCTTCAAGATTATGTGAATTCCATGTGAAATGGTTAAATATTTACTAACAAAGAACAAAGCACAAATTCAGTAAAAAAAATATTAATGGTTTTGACTAAGTTTGAGTGTTCCACTTTTTTACCATATTCTGTTATTATACGCTTGAGTTCTAATGTTTTTCTGCAGTCTGTATTTTTTTCTCAGGACAAAGTTTTTTCATAATCAAAAAGATCCCTTCAAAAATATCTGTGTTAATTTCAGTAGTGATACTACAGCAATAGTATTTATCATTACTGATATTATATAGTAATAAGAATATTTCCTCAGCCCTGTACTCAAAGCAACAATTTCGCTTTCCACTATGCTACAGAGCTTGCAGATTTCTCCTATTGCCTGTCTGTAAGTATTGTCTGAAATATAGCAGCTGCTGCCAATATGCTATTTTCTCACCATCACAGGGGCTGAAGAATGCAGCAGAAAAAGGATGGCCTGCTGTTCCCAGCAATCCCTTAGGAACTGTTCACATTTTCTGAAAAACAGGGAAATGCAAATAGCATGTCCTGAAAATATAGATAGAAGTGGGCCAGGAATGTTTATTTCATTTTTTTTTCCCGTGGACAGACTGGCATCACTGAGTGAACAACAATCTGCAGCTTCCTACTGGTCAGCTGATTGGTTATTGGCTGATTCCTGCATATTTGCATCATTCCCAGGTTGGCAAAAATGCAGAAGTCACAAATCAACATTGGACTGTTTTGAAGGGATTGGGATATAATGGTGAAGGGGCAGCAACTGGCAGAAAAACAGGAGTTCTTAACTATTATCTGGAGACAGTAATGGGTTTATGAATATCAAGTTATGTGGGATCCACAGCATTTGTAAAAAAAACATAATAGGCACAGTCCAATTATTATTTTTTATGTGTAGAAAATAGTCCATTTCAGTGATTTCTATTTGTTTATGTTTATTATACATTATATATTATATTATTATGTTATGTCTATTTGTTTTTGTTAATACGTTTTGACTATATTAAGCTGTTTTATTCTTTTTGAGGTTTTGTTGGCTGTAGTTTTTCTTACTATTTCTGATATCTGAAGATATACATATTTTTATGAATAAGATCTACTGTATATGCACTTAAACAATTCGGAGATTGTGGTTATAATTTTATTTGCTGCATTAAAAGGAAACAAACCTGATCCCAACCTCTTTGACTAAAGCATTGATTAGGACACAGATTTTGCCGTTTGCTGAATGTTGCCATGATTTGTTTTCAGTGTAAACTATATGCAAAAATACACGCTTTATAGTAAAGTACATTTTGAAATGAGAAAAATGTATTTCTAAGTGTGAACATTTCAGGAAAAAAAATAGGAATGTACATGTGCATGTTTTTCAAAAATTGCCACAAAACTAGATGGCATCCAGACTTATAAACCTCTAGCAATAAGAGTATCCATCTTCCCCATATAAAGCCATTTTTAACCCACAATCCAGCTCATGTTTAAAAAGCCTACCATACAAACTTCAAATGTGCAGGAGGACCATTTTCTGTGGAAACAAAACACAGAATGCATTTTGCTGCCACAAAGCTGTGAGCAGCTTTAAATAACGGATGGAGAAGATCCACTCACTTTACTTTCCAAATCTACTTTCTCACAATGCTCCTTCTCAAGCCCCTTTCCTCACCTTCATAGCTGCTTGTGTAAATAGGCAGCCTCCTCAACCCTTTGAAGGTTTAGGTTTTTTTATGAGGAGATTCAGCCCACTTCTTCGGGATGGAAATGCTGCCCTCAAGCTGCCACTGCTCCTTGAAATCAGGATCTTTTGCTGCATTAGAAAAGATTCACAGGCAGGGAGGGGATGGGGAACCGTTCCTATCCCTATTTATTATCTTCAGCAGACAAACACATGTTTCCAATCAGAGGCAAAACTGACCGTATCCAAACATCTGATATTTAAAAAGATGCCGGGTTGACCCAGTATTAAGATTAAACTACCAGGAAGGAAAAATGATTCCACCCAGCAGATCCTAAAGTGAGAGAGCCGAGATCTCACTGTGACAGGGTGTTGAGATACTCTAACTCCTTCATTTTTGATATTGTGGTTGTGGAGCGTACTGACCTCTGTTTCAGATATCTTTGGTGCAATTATTATTGCCATTGCTGCTTCTGTACCTTTTTCCTGTCACCACGGCTGCCTTTTTGTTACAGAAAACCATGCACCCAGCTTTAAAAGCTGCACCATTTTTAAAAAAGCAAAAAGTTTAAAAAGTCACTTTAGGCTAATAGAGAACTGACCTTGTCAAATATTACCCTCATTAAAAAAAAAACCAATGAGAGAAAGAGTATGATGAAAGGCTTACCTGTTAGTGCTTTCAGTGCTCTTAATTGGGGCTGCACTTGTGGGATACAGTAGCTTGCCAGAAGAATAAGAAGCAAAAAAGATTTTAAATATATATATATAAAACATGGCGTATAACTGTAGCCTCAACAGGATGGAGCCAAGAAATTTTCTATGAGTGATGGAGACAATAAACATGGCTTTTACAGTTTTTGCTTGCCTCAGATAACCAGCCTGCAAGGCCCTGGATCTGCACCATGTTTTTTGTTCTAACAGGGCCTCTGAAGCCTCCTGTCACTGCCTCTCTGTATCATTGCTGAGTAGGGAGCACTTTGGCTCTTAAAGTAAAGAAATGAAAAAAGGAGTTAACAGATTATATTTAAAAAAAAAAGATATGATCTATTCTGTTCAGATTTTAACTTGGATTTTCTCTTAGGAGAGTCAAACACCTGTTTATCTTTGATGAGTTGGTCAGTTTCTTTCTTTTCCCGATTGTCAGTTGAATATCCCTCCCCTGACTAGAGGCTTTATTTAGCAACGAACTATTCCTACCTTGCAAATAATCTTACAATTATCTCATTATGTTCTGTAGTGAGACTGCGATTCACTTATCAACCTAGTTCAAAGATCACATGAAAACTCTAAAAGAATGATAAACTCAGTTTTTACCACCATTTGCAGCTTATGAAGGGTATTATACACAAAGCCATGTGCATATAGCACTGTAATATATTAGAGACTGTAAACTTGTGCGGGCAATTTATGACTTATGAAACCTGTGACTCAGACACAGACCTCCCATTGCATTTCCTTATAATAGTCCCACTTACCTGAATTTCAGTTTTCCTATTCTTGTATGGTGATATGAGGGACGGTGTATTTCAGTGTGGCTTAGGGATGAAGTTGTGGTGTCTGTAACTGTAGACTTGGCATGCACGTGCATGGATGTGCATATGTATGAGCACAGTCCAATATCTTAATTACAAGCATCTAATACATGCATCATTTTATGCAAACAGTCCAGAACCAGAATGGTAGGGTTCATTTATCCTTACATTCAGAACTTAATAAGATACATGGATCCAAAGCAAACCTGGAGATGCCTTAAGGGGCCAAGAGGCTGCCTCTTTCCTAGTTTTCTTCCATGTGGCTTGGGCACCAGTTTGCCCATAAATCTTTTCAGCACCTTCCTCCCCCTTATTGTTCACCATCCTATACCCATCCAATGGACCTATCCTATTTCTCTGCAGTCACATGTCTTACTTCTCTGCCACCCCACCTACTCTATCTCTCCACACTTATGGGCCTTCCCTCTCACTCTTGCCCTGCACTCACCTGCCACAACCATCCTAATTTCTCACAGTCCTACAGCACTGACCTTCTTTTTCTCGGCTACCTCTGATCTTCCCTGTTTTCCTGCTCCATGTCAATGTAAGGAAAAGCTTATGTGTTTTAAATCCATGCACCAACCAAATTCTAAAGAATAACTTTTACATCTTAAAATTATTTTATGAGGCAGAAATCAAAATATATGCTGATAAACCTGTAAACATTGGGAATGTTAAACCCTCATCATTTTATAAAATTAGTAGTTTCATAAAGAGAATCTGGTCATTTGTTCTTTCCATAATTTTTGAAAATAATTTATCAGTTTTAACATACCTTAAAAATATAATGAAGGAATCTGAGTATGTATTTTAATTTGGAAACAATATTGTTCTTTTACATCATTTATTTTGTTTCCTATAAATACAGTGGATTTTTAACCATAGTTTAAATAGTTACATCAGTATTAATCTGAGCTACAAAAAAAGTGAAATATTTACAACAAAGACTTTTTTCTTGGAATATGGTAATTTTTCTAGTCAGTTCTGGGCCACACACTTTGTCTCCAGAACTGATCCAGATGACCAACCTATCCCAGCACAGGCATTGGCCACCAACTGGATTTTTTTGGGGGGGGGAGGCAAGAACTCATGTTGGCATCCTTTGTCCATGCCCAGCCAACCAGCAAAACAACCACTACTCTTCTTTACCTGCTACACATCAAAAGTAATGTTTCCTGATTTGTGCCAGCCCAATCAGTATTGTCTGGTGTACCTGCTACACTTTTTTTTATTGTAAGTAAATATCTCCTTCAAGTTGAATACAGTGCACTGTGGCAGGAAGTCCCATCTCCTCCAGTTATTGTTCTACAAATTTTCAAGGTTCTTTTTTCCTCTCTTACCAAGTTCGCCGATGTATGTAGTATGACCACAATAGAACGTACCCAACTTGTATTATTATTTATTTTTTAACAAGATTTTGCCATTTTCCTCTTCCAGCGCAAGTGACTAGAAAAATGGTAACAGTCTAGTCTGAAGGGGAAAGAGGGATAATGAAGCAGGAGAATCCATTAATCATCAGAGCAATGGCAACCCAATATTGTAGCCAAAGTGGAAATCGCAATAGTATTTAACTTATATACCACTTCACAATGCTTTACAATCTCTCTGAGTGGTTTACAGAGAGGGCATATTGCCCCCAACAAACTGGGTCCTCATTTTACTGACCTCGGAAGGATAGAAGCCTGAGTCAACCTTGAGTCGCTCAGAATTGAACTCCAGGAGTGAGCAGTGAGTTAGCCCTGCAGTACTGCATTCTAACCACTGCGCCACCACAGAAAGGGGTTGAACTCTGGAAATGGATTTCTGAAGATGATTTACACTTAGGAGATCAATAACTTAGGGCTGGAAAAGACCTCAGCTCAAAAAAGTTCTTGTTTTGTGGGGAAAATAGGAAAAGGGAGTGTTATATATCCCACTGTGATTTCCCTAGTGCAAAGGTAGAGTATATACATTCAACAAATCAATAAATGTCACAGCTCTACTTCTTATTAGCATGTTACCAATGCAACAGCAGTGTGGATTTTTTACCACAGTTGGGTTGCTCAAACAAGCTTGGGAAGAGATAAAACAGTTCCCTGGGCAATTTCTGGAACACAGGTTTGGAAAGAAAGAAAAAAGCGACAAAGCCTTAGGAGTCTGCCATTCTAGGAGCTAGTTCACAAAGCCTGACTCCTGAACAGGGTGAGCAACTGCATTGTATCCATTTTGTAAATACTTGGTGGAGCTTATGAGAACCTACTTTGTAGTCTTCCTCAAGGCACAGAGGAGAATGACTAGGCCCATTTGAGGGGGGAAGCTTGTTTCACCATGCTGGTACTTTTGGAATAAGGCCATAAAGCAAAGCTAGCGGTATCATCAGGAAGAGAGGCAGTGATGCCTTTGTCCAAAGCTGTTCACACATAAAAGAAAAACCATGATGCCAAATAAATTAAAATGGAGCAAGTAAATACATTAATAAGATGAAATCAAAAATACATATATTCTAGAGTGATCAGGGAACAAATGTGCTATCGCTATAACGATCAATAGCACTATAGCAATAGCACTTAGACTTATATACAGCTTTACAGTGCTTTACAGCCCTCTCTAAGCGGTTTACAGAGTCAGCCTATTGCTCAAAACAATCTGGGTTCTCATTTTACCCACCTCAGAAGGATGGAAGGCTGAATCAACCTTGAGCCCGGTGAAATTCGATCTGCCAAATTACATGCAGCGGGCAGTCAGCAGAAGTATCCTGCAGTACTGCACTCTAACCACTGTGCCACCGCAGCTCTTGATCAAGAACAAATTCAGAATGGGGTTCAGTATGAAAGCCACAAGCTTCATCTGAATTTGATCAATAGGGACATAGACCATCACTTCCTCTTGCCCCCCCCCTTAACCTTTGGCTTGAGTAGTCCCACCATATAACTTATTCAGGAAGCCCCTACACAGCTGCCTTTGAGTACAGCGTCCACTCTGCCAATGCTAATTATCATACTGACGAACTTTTGCGTTACTGGACAGGCCTAAAACCGGGTCCCTGGTGAACTATCAGAAGTCAATAGGACCTATTTGTCAATTAGAACTGTGTAATGGCAAGTTTTATGTTACTTTTACCGCATTTAACATGTGCAAATGTTCTGAACATAATAAAATCCTTAGTCGACATTTGCTTGTAAATCATTAATGGCCTAGGAGTTTCCTTTAAAATCGATTTGGCAGCATTAGTTTAAAAGGAAAGAAGTACAGATGTTTTAAAAAGTCTAATGAGAATGAGATTACCAATAAATCTTACATCTCAATTATATCTTATTCCCACAAGAGTGTTTGCAATATTTTTTAAATGGTTTAACCTTTTTTGGTTTTTAATTTTGTATAGATCTCTAAATGCTATGTAAAAGAAACTATTTATAAATATTAAGGTGAGAGCAAGAGAGATTTTCAGATAATTTAGGAATGTTTTACATAATTTTTGTCACATGCAACATGGCAATGGCATACAATTGGCCTTCTAAAACACAAGCTTCTGCTTACAAATCACTAATTTAATCAGGGTTTGTTAATTATTTTCTGCTGTTTAAGTAAAAGGAAATTCAGCCTTGGCTTAAAAAACATAAGAACAGCAATTAGAATACCAATTATTTTAAATTTCAAGCATTTAAAGGTCAGCTGAAAGGTGAGCTGTTTTTCTGATAATCTGTTCTTGATTTTTTTTTATAAAAAATACTCAAAATGTTTGCTTAATTGTCTAATTAGTTCATAGAGTTTAGTCTAGAGCAGGGTTGTCAAACTCACAGCTCGCGGGCCAGATGCGTCACACTCTGGCCACGCCCACACCCGGTTTAGTGAAGGGGGAAAAAGTTGTGATACATCCCGTGATGCCGCCAAGATGACATGAGTTTGACACCCCTGATCTAGAGCATGGGTGTCCAACCTTCGCAACCTTAAGATTTGTGGACTTCAACTCCCAGAATTCCCCTGCCAGCATGGAAAGTCTTAAAGTTGCAAGGTTGAACAACTTGGTTTAGAGCTTAATTTTGATAAATCAGATTCACCACCTGCCATTTACTATGTAAGATTTTTCATGTATTAAACAGATAATTAGTTTATGATAACCATACAACTCTTAGCAACACAGGCTACACCTCAGTGGGAAAGCCCATGTTTTGTATTCAAATTCAGTTTCCAGTTACTCCAACTTTAAAAACCATGAAGAACTGCTGACATGCAATGTGACTATTATGCTAAAAGAAGGGATATTCTGTTTTAATGTAAGGATGCATTAAATAGACTGAATCAGAATTGTTTAATAACATTGATCTTGTGAACTCCAAAAATATAACCTCTGTTTTCTGGAATGAATGAACAAATGAATATCCCTATCTCTGTATCTATCTTTGTATCTGAATGGAAGCCACTTAAACAATGCTTGGTACAATGATTTGTGACTTATCTTAGCATGCACCCACAAGTTCATTGTAAATATCTTCCCCGTAGTGATCATTCTACAGTTGCCATATTGGCTGGCAGTATCTCAGCCCAACAACAAAAGTTTCTCAAGGCTGTTCAAGTGACAATGGGGAAGCTCTCCAAGCAATGAAAATGACTCAGATGGTATATTTTTCTATTATGTATTCCCATTCCTCTGTGCGTGTGGTTTTCTAAAATAACTCTCTGGCTACCACTTGGAAAACAGGCATAAATTCCTCATCCTTTTCCTGTATTTGTCCTAGTCATATCATTAGTCTCTTATTCATCTATGTAGAGATCAGAAACCCATGGTTCTCCATCATGGTACCTACTTCAAAGGGCCACACAGTATTTTTGTGGGGAACCACACAATTGCATTGCAAAAACAATGATCAGGGCAGACGGTTGCCTCCTACTGTCCATAAGGAATGAAACATTTCCCTATTCCTATTGAAGGATATCATGCCTATAATGGAGTCATAGATGTACACTTATAAAAGACACTTGTATCTATGCACAGCTGTGTGGTACTAGAAGAAGCCAGCCAACCACACTTGGATAAGCCTTGGTTCTGACTCCTGTCTGTTTCAGGGGAGCAGGCAGAACAATTTCATATATTAAGATATATTATATTAAGCCACCCTATAAGCTATATTGAATGGCTGTTGTTTTTATAATTGTCATTTGATTACCAAAGAGAAAAACATTGTCTAAGGGCAAAAGAGGGGTCTTCTAACTTTTCTGGATGTGAAGCACAATTTTGTTATAGGCATTCGGCTAATTTCCTTTGCCTGTCAGCAGATGATGAATACGTATGGCAGGCATTATTTAATACCACCAGACACCAGGGAAGAAGATTTAGGTGAGTAGTGGCAGAGCTGTTCCATTTATTTTTATTACCATGCATTAAAAATTACATTTACAGATAATTGTTTTTTCTGTCTCTAATAAACTGAAGTTTAAAAAACAGACAAACAAGCAGGAATTTAATAAAATGAGACCACCAGGGATGAACTCTAAAAGTGTATGTTTTTTTTTCTTTTAAGTACTAACAAAGTAGATTTTACTTCAACATTTCTGAGTATTTTTAACTGCAGTTTGTGGAGAGATCATCTTAAAGTAGTATGACATGAGACGTTTCATCTGAGGGAGTTTTCACACAGATTAAGTTGCTCCTTTACAAGGGTAATTAGCTAATCAAATCATCCCTCAACACCAGGAGTTTTATAACACCTGTATAGCTGCCCACATGTTTAATAATGTTTTTCAGATGTCCATCCCTCTGGGTTTAGCCATACTGTTTTTCATCATTCTGCAATGATATAAATCTGCCCCCAATGAAAACAAATTAAGACTTTTAATGAGAGTTAGACTGAGCCTTCTCTTCATTAATTTTCAGTATTACTAAGTTTCCCAGTTATGTTTCTTAGTCCTTGTAGAGAAGTTAAGGGATTTTTTAAAAAATAAAATCACACATAAATGGGCAAGTCTTAGTAATGGTGAAAATATCACAAGAAAAAACAATTTAAGTTTTCAGACGTACAAAATTCAACTGCAATGTATCCTCCCTACACACGCTGCTCAAAGAAGGTACTTAGTATGAACATGGAAAACATGGCAATCTGATACATGTTTACTTAGGAAAAAAGCCTGTTGAGTTCTATTTAATTTATTCTTGAGTAGTATTCTGAGTCATGGTGGTGCAGTGGTTAAAGTGCAGTATTGCAGGTTGACTCTGCTCACTGCCAGAAGTTCGATCCTAACTGGCTCAAGATTGACTCAGCTTTCCATCCTTCTGAGTTTGGTAAAATGAGGACCCAGATGGTTAGGGGCAATATGCTGATATTTGTAAATCACTCAAAGAGTGCTGTAAAAACACTGTGAAGCCGAATATCAGTAAGTGCTATTGCTATTATCAGAAAACTGGATGTAACATAACATCTGCTCTTGCCCATCATGGTGATCGTGTGACCATTGGATACTGCAACTGTCATAAAATACATGTTGGTTGCCAAGCACCCGAATTCTGATCATGTGCCCATGGGGATGCTATGATGGTTGCAGGTGTGAGGACCATATATTAATAGATGGTACACAAATGAATATAATTAATATTAAAATGAAGTGCTTATAAAAAAAACCCCACTCTATTCTGCTGGAAAAAGTGAGAGATAGGATATGCATATTAAAGTTACTACATCTGAAGAAATATAAACAAAAATGCATGCCAACATTTCTGTGGTTCTTCCCATGGTAACATTAAAGAAATAAGGAATCAAAGGAAAACGAACTCGATAGTGTCTTCCATTTGTCTATTTGAAGTTTCCCTGTAATAGCTCATCACTCCTTCACACTTCTTTTTTTAACAGAAAACCCATTCAGGAAAGAAAGACAGAATTGTTGCATAACATCTTTTGACTGGTAGCGCTGGCAGCCATCTGTCTCAAAGCAACAATTGTGTGGGAGGCTGTGCACTTATGTGTGACAGAAAGAAATAAGAAAGGAGATGGAGAAAGGAAGAGTGCGAGTGAAAAATGCACTTGCCTGCACAGCCATTTCCTATCAAAACATTTGATTTGCCATAACATACGAAACACAATGTTTTCAGGGAGTGAATATAGATGACAAGCAATTACGGAGTGTAAAAGTTTGCATTTCTGCCTAGGCAATTACTATTGGCAAATTAATCATAAGGCAAATACAGTTCTATAGCTGTTTCTGCTATTTGTAAACATGAGTTTTTTAATGGCCATTATTGGACTAAACTTTTCTGTGTGCATATCATTCTTCCTAATTTTTATTGTTACAATAAAGATCACTACAAAAATACATCAACTCAAAATAGAAACGAAGAACATTAAAACAAAACCCAAAAGCAATATATTTAAGTATACTTACAATAAAAACATAAAAGCAATTCAGTTTTTAAACAAATTGAAAGCTGACCTATATGTTTCCAATGTTATATTATAAGTTCATTCTATTATAAAGAATAAGTTCAATGGCAAAAGTGATTTTTTTATTTTATTGTTTTAATGAGGTTGGTGGTTGTGCATTGCTATAATGTATGGAAAAAGGTATTAGTATATACAGCAGCTTTAAGTACAAAGCAGAATGGAAAGGGAAGTATAAGGGGAATAAATAATAACAAACTTAACATCCTCTTTGGATAGAGAAGCAATTCATAAATTCTTTCAAGAGCACAGCTAAAAAGTTGTGTGAAGCCCCCCTTCCTAGAAGAATGAAATATTTTGGGAAATATTAAAAAAGAAAGAATATAATATTTCCCCAAAGGGAGAAATGGAGAAACATGTTTTTCTAGAGGCAGAAAGGAGCCCCTACTTTTCTTAATAGCCCACAGCAGTTGTCAGCATTTATGACATAAAGAGCTTATTGAAAGAAGAAGGCTCTAGATAGCTCTATTCATAGGCAAAGCAAATACTGCAGGCAGAAACCCATTCAAGACAGGATATTTTGAAACTCTGCAGCAAAGTCTGAACAAAGGCAGAATGGTAAGATTAGAAGTAGCCCCCTCACTCAGGATCCAAAACAGGATGAAAGCCATTAAGCCACAATAGGAATTGCCCAACACCCTTTCAAGAACACAAACCCCTTCATTGCACCATCCCAGAGCAGTCCAAACTTCACCTGGGAGCTCAGATAAACACCTTGAATTTGCATTTCTTGCAGTACTCCACAAAAACAATTTTTAAGATAGTGTCGGGTAAAAGTGTATTTTTGTAGGGTGTTGGGTTTTTTTTACATTAAGTGCCTGATCAGAAGCAGTTTGTGGTTGCTATGGAACTTGATATTTTATAGTAAGAATTTGGTTGCAACTACTAAATGAATTCTACTAAATTCAACTAAAACATCTTTTGACCTTTCAGGTTTGATTTGATGAAGTTTCTGAATCCCTAGGTTATTTGTACATTTCTAGTAATAGTTATAATGATTGAGATAAATCATTTGGGTTCCTCAAAGAAATGAAGTCAAAATATACATTTTGAAAATCAGAAAAACTAAAGTCCTTATCTTTAAGTGGAACTAAAGTTTAATTTTAAAAAAACTTATGGATCTATATGCGCACCCAAAATTTGCTCAATATTTTATCAGTCCTTTAAAATAATCCCTTTTTAACAATATGCATTATTTCCCATAATACATATTGTTACATTTTCAGTCTATTTATGCTAACATTAATCTGAGTTAAATAGCTTAAAATAATTCCATCAATACATGAATTATTTTCCACAGGAGTAATTATCTCAAGCCATATAAAGAACTCCAACAGTAAACAAAATCCAGTTTTAATCAATTTTCATACATACATTAGGCCCAATTGAAACGATATTGGACTTATTCCAGTTAATTGAATAAGTTGAAATATTACTAAACAGTTCTGTAATGTTCATATATTATTGCACAGAATTTTGATAATTATCAAGAAGTCCCAAAATTTTATCAGCTTAAAATAAAAATTTGCTATACAGCCATTTTAATACCAACAATATCTTTCTATTGGTAATAAAATAGGCCAGTACATCAAATTAAATAAAAGGAGATAAAGGATATTCCTGTCAAGTTCCAAAAACATCAAAACAGATGGAGATATAATTCCATTCCTAGTGACTGATTAAAATATCACATTTGCTCCAACTGATGAAAGCATAAGAGAATCCATTTTTCACCAAACATGTTCCAGAAATTTAACCAGCACATTATACAAATAAACTTAATCAATCCCATTGATTTAAATTCCAAAACTCAATCCTCTTATATTTGACTGGCCCTAGTGAATTCAATGGAAGTCATTTGGCAACAAAGCTTAGTCCCTTTGGCATGTGTCTTCCCTCAGACTCCTTGTTTCATCTTAGAGCAATCTGGAAAGAGAAATTAAATTGCTTGCCAAATCTTCTAGCCGCATGAAACATTGCCACCACGTTTGTTAACGTTTTTGTGGCTTCACAGAACTTGGCTCACCAATCCTTGAAAGTTAAGCCAAGATTTAGTGGTGTTTCTCCATGACTAAAAGCACCAGGTAATTAGGAACACTGACAAATTACACGCCGCCACACATTTTACTTTCTTTAGAGCAGGGATGAGCAACCTGCAGACCAAGACCCCTGTGGGACTTGGTTAACTCTTAGAAGCCCCTTTCAAGCAATTGTTTCAGATCCATTCTTGTGCAAGAACAGTCTGCCCACCCTGGAATAGAAGACAAAAAAACAGACCTAGAGGGAGATAAGGAGATAAATGAGCTGGCCTTGCTCCCATAGGTTTCTGTTCTAACCCAAACAAATGCATGAAAGCCCAAAATAACTACCATATCCCTTATTTCCAGAAATAATAGAAGCAGAGAGTGATTCCTACCTTCAAGAAAGATACAAGGTGATCCTTACCTTCATTGGAAAGTATTTTTAACCAGCAGTTGTGAAGCTATATATGGTAATGCCCAAACCCTCTCCAGATTTCTAATAGGGAGCTACATTTTACTGAGCCCATAGAAGGAATGAAGTGTGGCAAACAATTCAGAAGGGAGCCACCTTAGTTGCTGGGACTGCAAAGGCAATCAGGGAGAAATGTTCCAAGATTCTGTTAATTTGAAAGTAGTAATACACCTCGGTGTGCTTGCTTGCTTGTTTGCTTGCTTATTTATTTATTTGTTTATTTCTATTTCATGTATCTAGACTGCATTTCTACCTGAAGGAGGGACTCTGGGCAGGGTCTTCTTGTCTGACTACCTCACAAAGCTGATAGTATCTAGATTAAGTATTTCAGCTAAACTATGGCTGCAGTTCTGGGCTCATTTTGTATTCAGGTCTATGTGTTACAGGCCTGGAAGTATTGACTTTCATCCTTTATCTTTCAGACTTTTTACCATGAATTTTGTAGGACTTGTTTGTTGAAAAACCTACTGAAAGTATCTCTCAGACAGCCAGAGACAGAAACCTGATGGCATCCAATGACTGCACACTTTTTCCAGACAACTTCACTTAGTGCCTGTTTGTTTGATTGTTTGATTGTTTGATTGTCCTCCCATAATTAAAGAAAAACTTTAGTGCTGAAAGATTAGGTGAAACTATTTTAATTTTCTTGACCCCTCTTGTGCTACTTTTGTGCCTTGGTATCATTAAGTTATATTTTCATTCCTGATTCCCTTTTTCCCCTTTTCTACAACACAAAAAGCATTAAGGTGCTTTATTTAAAAATACAGTATAATGTCTAGAAAATAATAGGAAGAAGCTACATTAATAAGGCTATAGCTGCACGCTTACTTTAAAGGACATTCCATTGAAACAAGTGGGATTTGCTATCAAATATTCTGATTATCTTTCAACTCTAACAGTGAAAAAAAGATAGCACAGCAGAAACACCAGTCTTCCAAAAATTTATTAAACCTCAAATGTAGGTAAGGTAAGGTAAAGAGCCCCTCAAGTCTAGATCAGTTGCTGGTGGTTTGCTCATGTTGTTTTTTTGGTAGTACATTTGGCTTGCAATGCCTTCTTTCCATATATTTTTTTTTCAGCTTCTCAAACTAACCTACAATGTTGAGACTACCTGATGATCACTCATATATCAATCAGGAATCACTCAGCTTAATTAGAAAGGAAAACAGATAAATAAATTGAACTTTACTTTCAAACAATAGTATATTCTTTGGAGGCTATGAAGTACAATTTCCTGGGCAGTTAAACTAGAACAGAATAAGAGAGTTGGAGGTCTTATGGCCCAACCTTAAGCAGGACACTCTATACCATTTCAAACAAATGGTTGTCCAACCTCTTCTTAAAAAGTCTTAGCACACCCACAACTTCTGAAGGCCAGCTGTTTCATTGATTAATTGTTCTCACTGTCAGACAATTTCTCCTTAGTTCTAGGTTGCTTCTTTCCTTGATTAGTTTCCATCCATTGCTTCTTGTCCTACCTGAAGACAGGACAAGAAGCAACTTTGGGGAATAGGTTAACCCCCCTCTTCTTTTTTGGCAATCTTTTAGATATTGGACTCTTCTCTGCATTCTTTCTAGAGTTTCAACATCTTTTTATATTGTGGCATTCAAAACTGGATGCAGTATTCCAAATGTGGTGTGGGACCAGGCTTAAGTAAGTTCCAGCTAACCAAAAGTGGTGCCATCTGCTGCTTCTTCCCAACTTTCCATAAGAAGATGGATGAATGGGACTATGACAAGCCTACTTGGTTGCAGCTTTCTGTTTATTGCCCATTATTGCTCCTGATTCTGATACGAGCTTTGGGGCTCCTTTGGTGACTCTTTCTATGCCATGTGCATCAAAGAGTTGGATATGTACACAATACGTGCAGCTAGCCAAGCCAGCCAGCGCACAAAGGGAACCATATTTGGTCAATTCTGACTGTTCCCTTCCTCTCTCCTTTCCCCTTGCACCAAATTCTAAAATTATAATGGCCAAGAGCAGCTGGAGAGACTGCCAGTTGCCTTCCTAACACTAACAGACTGTCAGTAGACAACACAGCTTCTAAATTTGTTTTTAATTTAGAAGCAGAATAGATCAGGGATACTCCAGCTGTTAACACTAGCAGCTTGGTGAAGCCAACAATAGACATAAAGCAGACATTAGGAAACACTTAAAACAAAAAACAAAACTTGTAGTTTCTAATGATTTAACAGCAGAGATTTCTGGCTTGGAATGAACCCTGAAATAACTCTGCAGAGCAAGATAAATTACAGTCTACTACTATTAATTTTAGGCCATAATGCCCAAAATGCTGTTTCAAAAATACATGCAGTATTTCTACTTGATTTTGTACCAGGTAAATACTTTTTTTTGTCATAATAACTTTACAACACTATGTTTCACGTTGTCTTTTTTGCCTGCCAAAAGTAATAGGCCTTGTTTTATTATGCCCATAAATTGACTCAAGAAACGTATTCCGTTTCTTGAACTTCACAAGAAATTCTGCATTTATTAAAGGTAACTCATTATCTGTACTAGAATCAAAACTTTTCACATTTTAGATTTAGAACAAACACAGCATGTTTCAAAATAACTGGTTTCTAATCCTGCATTTATATTAAATGTTCATGTCAAGCTCTAAAAAGCCCCTCTTCTGTGTAATTCCTAGAGTGTACAACATACCTTTGCATAAGCTTGTCAGGGAGGCAATGCACCATATATATTTCAGAGCTATAAATATTTATTCAGAGCTGCAAATATTTAGAAGACTCTAAAAAGATGGAAGTCCAGGCCAATTTTTTAAAAAAAGGAGAATGCTGATGGAATTATATTGCCCTGAGCATTTTAGGAGCAAGAAATATTCTTATGGCACAATAGAGCAAGACAGAGTCATGGCTTTAATGCTGCATGTAGAAGGTTCAGGCAGGAAGATAGAGACATGCCTGCTCACCATACAATAACTTCACTATCCACTCACACGGCATATTGGATAGCCCTCAACTAAAAACCACTACAAAAATACCAGAGCCCCCACTCTGCTGCTGTTCAGAGGGGTGAAGACATGGGGTCTGTCATGCTTGTCTTTTATGTTTTATTGATTTTATTGTAATTTCTTTAATTGTTGTGAGCTACCCAGTCATTGAGAGTTGGGTGGCATACAAGTTTAATAAAACTGTTGAATATTATATATTATAGTATATATTGTATTGTACTGTATTGCATTAATTATATCGTATATGTTATGTTATGTTATGTTATGTTATGTTATGTTATGTTATGTTATGTTATGTTATGTTATGTTATGTTATGT
>JANHFL010004983.1:288020-302575 GCA_032468155.1 Oxyrhabdium leporinum
CTTAAGCCATGCCCATGTCAAGTTGTTATCACATTTTCCTTCAATGTTTTTCAAATGCTGTCCATGCAAAGCTTTGGCTTTCCATCCATTTAATCTGTCATCCAGCTGTTTTTTCCTCATATTCTGCCTTTGTTTCTGTTGTTTTAATAATGTTCTCCATTTTCACAGCCTGCAGCAATTTTTCTGTTCTTTGGTTCGCATAGTCATTCAAACTTCACTTTTCTTCTTCTACAGTTTGATGGACTTGCAATAGCCCTCTACCACCTATTCTTCTTGGCAGGTACAGCCTGTCGACGTCACTTCGTGGATGTAAAGCATGGTACATATTCAAAAGTTTATGTGTTTTCCGGTCCAAACAAGTTCTTACCTAGGACCTGAGATAGGCAGATGTGGTTGTTTGATAGTGTTATAAATATTGTCGCAGGATGGAAGCTGTTCCAAGTAAAGCCACCTTCTGCAATTGACTGATGGCAAATTTGTCAATGCCTATGGTATTCAAGTGGTGCTCTAGTTATTTTGGGATTGCACCCAAGACACCTATTACTATTACTTGCCTTTGCCATAGTCATTCCATTTCTATTTGTAGGTCTTTGTATTTTGTTATCTTCTCCTGTTCTTTGTCTTCTACTCTGCTGTCTCCAGGCATTGCCACATCCACTATCCAGATTTTTTTGTCTTTCTTATTGACAACAGTTAAGTCCGGGGTGTTATGTGGCAGGTGCATCTCTGTCTGAATTCTAAAGTCCCAGAGCAATTTAACTTATTCATTTTATATGACTTTCTCTTTATGATCCCACCAGTTCTTGCTTGCAGGCAAATGATATTTCTTGAAGATCTTCCAATGCACTATTGTTGCTACTTTGTCATGCTGTTGCTTGTAATCAGTCTGTGTGATCTTCTTGCAGCAGCTTACCAGGTGGTCCACTGTTTCTTCAGCTATAACAACAACAACAACAACAACAACCACAGTTTCCACATAGATGCCCACATCTTAATCTGCATATTTGTATTTCAACATCCACTATAGTTTACTCATTGCATGTCCACCTGATGAAATAATCACAAAGGGAGACTCCCGGTATACACCGTAAATACTACATTTTCTTAATTTAGTATTGTAGAAGACATTAAGTCTGCAGTTGTCATTGGATCACTGATAGCCAGAACCATTATTAAGCAGGCACCAAGACATTGTAACAGAAATGCCCTGAGAAAAGGCAAGAAAAGAAATAATAGATGGAAACTAATCAAGGAGAGAGGCAACCTAGAACTAAGGAGAAATTTCCTAACAGTGAGAACAATTAACCAGTGGAACGGCATGCCTTAAGAAGTTGTGGGTGTTTCATCACTGGAGGTTTTTAAGAAGAGACTGGATAACTATTTTTCTGAAATGGTATAGAATCTCCTGCTTGTGCAGGGGGTTGGACTGGAAGACCTCAAAGGTCCCTTCCAACTCTGTTATTCTGTTAGCATAAATATATTTATCTATCACCCAGCTGCCAGGACTCTGGACTATTTATAATAATCACAGAAACAGAATTCCACCACTCATTGACCTACTGGCCATGAGTTCAAGCTCTTACCTACTGATTTTCATTTGCTTCTTTGAAAAGCTGTGCAAGGGGTTGACTGGATCAGGGCTGAAACCCTTTGGTGAGAATGCGTCCAAGGAAAGTACTGCCTTCCAGTGCCTAAGCATCATCCAGAGGCACTGGAGATGCCATCTTCCTGGTCTTCACCATTCTGACTAACCCACATTTTTCTCTGGCACAAAATGAATGCTTTAGGGTTGTGTTCTGAGCCCTGTGAGCCCCACAAGAAAGCTTCAATGGGCATTTTAGTAAGCAGGATGCTTAATTGGTGAAGAGGTAATGGAAGGTAAGGACATTCACCGTCCATAACCATAATTGATCTGGAGCTGATCTAAAATCATACTGTGCTGATTGTTGAACAAAAGATAAGCCAGATTTCTTCAACTTTTTCACTGGACTGGGGATTCTTATCCCTCAGCCTAATCATCCAAGGAAAATCAAGGTGTGCAAGTAATTAACTTTCAAGTCCCATTTTTTTTCTGAAAGACAGACTTTCCTCTAACCCATAAATTTGTGGCCCAGATAAAGTTAACGACTTGTGCTATATGGAAGGTCAAAGAATATAACCATTAGGATCCTTTCTGCCTTAAAAAGTGATGGGTTTTTTTGGGTGACCATTATAAACCAGAGAAATTTAATAGTCACAAATTAAAGGATGTTGAAGGGAAACATTGTAGTAATTTTATTTCTGTTTCTTTTATCTCTAATAGCTGTAAAGGTCTGAAATGAAGTCTAATTCATACTAAAAAAAAGGAGTTCAATTATATGAACTCATCAAGCATTAGATTTCTTATCTGGTTTCTAAAGTGCTTCATACATCGTTCTTTATTGGGCTGCAAATTGGCACTCTTAAATTATATTTGGGTTTCTGCGCTGTTGATGCAAATTTTAAGTCCTGTCTTGAAGTAGGGACATCTTTGCAAAGTTGGAAAAGAACAAGGAAACAACTAATATTTTTTTGTGTCATGACTGGGAAATGAGAACTCTTTTTGTACTTAGTATTTGGAGACTGATAAGCCCTACCCACTGAATTCCTAGAGGTGTGGGAGCCCCTATGCCTAGAGGGAGCTTTGCCTGAGATTGCCCAGCTGAAACTTCATAGTCAAACTTCTGGCTGTTCTGTAAGGAACAGAACTAACAAATGTTTTTGGCACATGAATGGAAAATCTCAGAAATAAGCACTCATTCCATTCAGTTAGTAGTTTGCTGCATATATTGTATACTGACAACATTAAAATCTACTAATTACATTTAGACAAATCATATCGGGGTCTCCAACCTTGACAACTTTAAGACTTTATTTCCCAGAATTCTCCAGCTGGTCATTATGGCTGGGGAATTCTGGCAGCTGAAGTCCACAAGTCTTAAAGTTACCAAGATTGGAGACCCCTGAATCAAACCACCCTTGTGGTACAGATACATTTATTGTTCTAAGCCACTGTGAGCATGGGAATAAACAGAAAGGCAGTTTATAAATTCCAGTAAGCAAACAGCCAAACATGAAACCACTCTAGGGACTTTTCTACATTGCAAGTACAGTGTGTTAAATTGCTGGGAAGGTATGCCAATTTGAGAAATGCCTTTCCAGATTTTAACTTTTTCTTCAGTCGAGTCTGGGCTACCTTTTTCTAACTTCACTCTGACTCTCATAATCTCTAAATAGCAGGGTAAACCGTTATGAGAGTCAAAATCCACTATACTCATAGTAGCTCACATGATTTGAGTGCTATGGCTCCCCTTCCTCAAATCTTGGGTACATAACAACTTAACTTTTGATAGTATGAGCAAAGTATATGAAAAAAAGACAACCCAGCCGTGGCAGCTACAGAAAACAATCATCAAATATTTTTTCTTTTCTCTGTGTTTCTTGAAAAAGTATCATGACTGGTCAACTTTGAGCATTTGTTTCATGACGAGCCCAATTGCACAGAAAACTATATTCAGAAGAGTATTTTCTTGTTGCAGTGAAAATGTGGTGCCAGTTGACTTCATTGGATTAATCATATCTTTTTCTTTTCTTTTCTTTTTTTATCCCTTTAGTCCCTGCAGTTTTCTTGGCAAGATTTCAGAAATGGTTTCCCATTGCCTGGTTTCTTACCTTTTATTTATCCTTATCCTTATCCTTTATTTTACATTTTAGTATTGTGTACTTTCCTGGATGGATTGTGACACATTAATTTCATGTTCATGTTTTGTTGTTTTGGATTCTCGACTATCTTTTTATTATTCAATTCCCTCTAAAAAATCTGACGTGATAAAAAATATACCACAATCAAAATTTCATGTGCAGTGGTACACAAAATTTTCCATTGTAGGTCAATTTTTGTTTAGTTTGCACCTTTCCTAGAGCAGTCTAAAGCAAGCACTTTTGTCTTGGTACATTGTTCCCCCAAATATATGCAATTTTGTGCAGCTTTCTTAATTTGTGCAAGTTTATTATTTTCAACTGTGTACCAAATTTCAAAACCCTGTAAGATACAAATTTATTGCTGTCCACCATAAGGCGGACAATTTCATTGTTTTCTTATTCTCAAGCCTATAAGCAGAAGTAGGATGGTTATGGAACTCGGTCTGAGGTTCTGTTGACAATCATGATTATTGACTATACAGCAGTGCTTACAAAAAGATATGACTCTTGTCCTATTTGAATGGCAAGGCTCTTAAAATAAGACGTATTTATTTACTAAGCCAAAAGAGTTAATAATTAAGTGGCTCATCATAAACCTAACAACCCCATAAATGGTCTATTGAGAAAAAAAATTACAACTGCTATATTGTTCTTATATAAAGATCTTATAAACAAAGGATTCTTAAGAAAAATATGATGATGATGAGATTAAGCAGACACAGGGTTGAAGTAAGCCTGATGAAAACAAATACATTACACACTCAAGTTATTATCTCTATTGAGAAGAAAGTTTCCTTTAGTATCGATAATCTTACATTGCTTATTAATATTCATTCTTTTTAATCATTTTAGTCATCTATTTCAGCCCAATCAGCCAGGTGTAATTCAGTGATCAGAGAAAATTGTCTTCTGTCATGTGAAATAAGCTAAGCGTCAATGAGCAACTGTTCACATCAGCAGACAAACAATCTATTTCCCTTAATAAGAAATCTGCACTTCGGAGTTTCTCTTCCTGTATGACTTCACTGGCTTAATGGTGATTCAATCTATTAGGAGCTGGAAGCTACTTCTCTAAACAGCGGATTTGAATGAAAAATGGGCAGCCCACACTGCCAAATCTCCTGTGGCTAAATGATGCCATTTTAATCAGTGTTATTGTTTATATCTAGACAGAGGCTTTTAATCTGTGGTTCTATCTTCTAATGCTAATGAAAGGATAAGAAATGATGGACAGAGAGGGAGTATAAGTGTAACTGCTGAGTCAGTTTTTCTCTGGTATCTATCTATCCAACTGAACAAGCCAAAGAGCCAGCAACAATAGTTTCAGCCCCCAAATTGGCTCAGATTTTCCACAAGGTTATGGGAACAAAGCAAACTCTGTTCTAGAATTCTGAAGAAAAACTTTACTTCCTTGCTGTATCCATGTAAATATATGTATTATCCTCCTGATTACTGTTAGATTCATAATTATTCTGACTTTAGGCCACATTAAACTTTTTAAAGATCAAAAATTACACATTACGCAACCTGTTATTAAGAAACTTCAACTTCAGAATCATGTATTTGGAGTTACAATCAGTGGTTGGATTCAAATAATTTCTCTGCCCTAATGACTGGCTGGTTGGGCATAGCCATGGTGGGCGTGGCCAGGGGGTGTGACAGGCAGCACTCGGCCTCCTGCACCCCCCCGGGAGCAGAAATGGGCCACAGGGGGGTGTCACACATCCCCATGCCCCATTTTGAACCTAGTAGGCCTCCCTGCAGCCTCCTGGGAGCAAAAACAGGCCATGGGGGGCATGCCGCACCCACCCATGCCCAGTTTTGGGCCTAGTAGGCCTCCCTGCCGCCTCCTGGGAGCAAAAACAGGCCATGGGAGGGCACGCTGCACCCCCCATGCCCCCTTTTGGGCCTAGAAGGTCTCCCTGCACTTACCGGGGAGCCAAAACGGGGCACATGGGGACTCCTGGAAGGGACAGGGAGGGGAGGGGCAGGGCCAGCCATCAATTTAACAACCGCTTCGGCTGAAATGATGCAAACCGGTTGAATCCCACCACTGGTTACAATCCTATATATTGGCCTCTGAATCTGAAGTAAATACCAGGGCTTTCTCTCTCTTCCCATACAATTTTTTTTTGTATTTGGTCATAGTTTTTAATTTTCCCTTTGGTTGGTTTCATTGAGTATTAAAATAAGAATGCCAATTCCAGGATTGGTATAATTTTTCCTCCACTCAGATGGTACATTGATGGGACAGGAAGATCCAATGGCTCTTCCTGGATAATCCCAACTTGGCTTCATAGGTTCCCGGCCATAGCAAAAATACTGGAGGAATAATAGCAGTAAATGTAATGGATTGAAGGAGATTACCCCCCCTTCCCTTACCCACATTGAGCTGGATTTTCCTTTTGCTCCTTCATCTCTCATCAAGCCTAAATTGATAATCACTGCCCATAGCTAGGTAGAGGACAATCCTATCTCAAGCAAAAAATGGAATCTTAGCTCACTCCTTCTGAGTTCAGTCCAAGGGCAGTTTAACAAGTGTAGTCCTGTAATTAGGTAAGAAACCATTGTTAATTGAGGGCTTGCATCTGATTACCTCACAGTTCCATTCCTTAACAAAAGATTCCCCTCCACTTGAAAGCAAAGCTTTTACCTGTTGACTGAAACGAACTGCATCTATATGAACTCACCTAATCTCTCCAAATCTGCCCAGCAAATCAAATCTCTAGGATTTCCCACCGTATAGTAATAACAATAGCACTTAAACTTATATACCGCTTTATAGTGCTTTACAGGCCTTTCTAAGCGGTTTACAGAGTCAGCGTATCCCCCCCCCCCCAACAATCTGGGTCCAAACATCAAATAAATCTAATATTAAAGATAATATCCATCCGGGCTGGATGCTGAGAAAAAAAAATCCAATAAACTCTTTTCCCCTTACCTAATGGGTCTAGATATAATTATAAACTTCCTCATCCTTATTTAATGAGAAAAATATATAAATAAATGTAACCAGCTTTTTATATTATTTCTTTGAAAAGGAACACAGTGCTCAACTTAAGATATACAAACATTTTGGCCCTTTACTTCTTTTGAGAATTGCTGTCCAAGAGATCCCACATCTTGTCCTTTCTAAGCTTACTGCAAAGGGATTTCCTGAAATATAATATGCATGTGATGTTCCAGTTTCCCTTTTTGTGGTGCAAAACCATGAATTCAGGATGAGATGATCCCTTCTTCCCCCTCCCCAAGTTCCCATTGCTTTTATCTTTTCACCCAACTTTTCACTATTGGTTAGAATCAGATCCAGGAGAGCCAAATGCCAAGTTTGTTCTCCAGGCTTCCAGACACTGAAAACAGTCAGCAAATCCACTGAGATTGTGTGGAGACTTCACAATCTTAGCCAAATTAGTTTCTCAACAGATTTCCAAGTAACTGAAGTCTGAAATGTAATCCAGTAACTGAATTCTCCCATTACGTCTATGTTCTTCCTACCTAAAAGTTTTATGATCTAGTCCAAGAAGATGTTATCCAAGTCTTCTCCTGGCTTCGCACCTCCACAGCAATATCTTTGTTGTTCCTCCTTGTTCTTGCCCAAATGCTTTTAACTCAATCCTTGTAGCAGTGGTGGGCTGCAATTTTTTTAACAATCGGTTTTCTGCCCTAATGACTGGCTGAGTGGTCATGTGACTAGGTGGGCGTGGCCAACTTGATGTCACTAACCATGCCTGGCCCTGCCTCCTGGCCTCAACAAGATATAATCTCTATTTATTTACTACTACTGAACATCACTTAACGGTGACAAGGAAAATCACAAAATGGAGCAAAACTCACTTAACTCTTGCTTAGCAATGGAAAATTTGGCTCAATTGTGGCCATAAATCAAGGACTACCCCTAATGAGATTGTAGGATAAGGAGCCTACTTTGCTCACTCCTTTCTGGTGACTTTCAAGAAACATTTCAAGATGAAAGATTTCGGGTGCAGGTGGAATCTGAATGAGGGTAGCGCTCCCAATGAGAAGCCCTTTGGTCACTTCTCACGCAAGGAGACGGGTACTACCTGGGAATAAAGGGGGAATAAAGAGGCCACCTGGCAGGCCAAATGTTCACTCATTCGCTCATCCTGCCTCCACTCTTGCAAGCTGCCTTTTCTCTTCCCAGCTCCCCTCATCCCAGAAGCACTCTCCTCTCTGCTAGCAGCCACCCCCTTCTCTCTCCCCCTCCTCACTGCCAGGTGATCCCATGTGAAGAACGGCTCCATGGCCGCACTTTTTAAAAAGGACTTTTAGTGAAACCTCCAATGTGGCAGCCAAGATCCAATCCCGAGCCAAAAACCCAGCTCTCCCCTACCCACCCGGCGCATCTGCTGTGTCTCGCTAAATCAGGCCTAGAGTCTGAGGGAGGATGAGAAATTTAATGGGTGGGAGGAGGACGGAAGGAGGACGGAAAGGCAGCAGAGCGAGGACCATGAAGTAAACTCAAGTTTCTTAGCTTGGACCAGCAAAAGGCAGTGGGCGGTGGCGGCAGGGAATACAAAGGCCAACTGGAGACATGGCGCAGCACTCAGCCATCCAGGCTTCAAAGAAAAGTTTGCTTCAGGGCAAGTGCCGCAACCTTTCTAAAACAGAAGATCCTGCTAAGCTCCAGATCCTACAAAACAAGCCACAGTGTTCAGTCCATGCATCCAGCTCCTGCCTTTCTAAACCTCCCACCACCACCACCCCGCTTGCTTCCAGGGTGGACTCGCCAGGTTGGCTCGCTTACCTCCATCCCGTTTCCCCTCCTTCACAGACACCTTACTCACTCTCCCCGCTTCTTCCCCAACAACCACCTCTTTCTTCGTCCAAACGTACACACCAGCAAACACACACACACATCACGGCACCGGAGGGACTCACCCACATGCCTCTCTCAATTCTTGGGCAGGTTTTGGATTTCACTGTCCCAGCAGGCCGCAAAAACCTCAAACAAAATAGCTCCATGATCCTGCATGCTTGTAAACCTCTTCCCTTGCTGATGCTCTCCTCGGCCAGCTGCAGAGAGGCCGTGTCTTCCAGGATCATGGAAGGCAGCACTCTGGCAGGTTGGAGAACTGCAGGGAGGAAGCAGGGCAGCTGACAGCATTTGGAAAATTGTACGCACGCCGAGGTCGCCCTTTCGCCAAGTGCCTTACCTTCACGGGCAGCCTCTGGGCTGTGTGGTCAGTGTGGTAGGCCATGGCGAAGGCAGTCAAGTGGGCGAGGCACAGAGATCAGCTGGGCTGCGGGGACGCATGATCTGGGCAAGCGAGTGAGCGAAGGAGCCAGACAGCAGCATGATTCTAGCCACCAGCCAAGGCAAGTGAGACAAGATAAGGAGTGACGGGGAGGGGAGGAGCCAGCCAGTGGTGGCATTTGCCAGTTCACCAAACTGCACATAATCTTAACTACTGGTACGCCCGAACTGGCAGCAGCCCACTTCTGCCTTGTAGTCAGATCCTAGACCTCAATACATGTTCCATTTCCTTCACATATACTGCCACTTACCTCCACCTTGGTCTGATACATTCCCTTTTAATGTCATATCCTTCAATCCTTAAGGATAAAGCTATCTGATGTCTCTTTTTCTAGTAGGTAGGTATCATATAGGACCGTGAGGGCAAATCTGTGGCACACAGAGCCATCTCTCTGGTCACGCCAGTCATCACCCTTTGATCTTCTGAGTTCTGGCACACACATGGGTCCCGGCCAGCTGGTCTTCACACGTGCAGGAGCACCAGAAACTGGAAGAGCAGCTCCCGGTGCACACATGCACCGGCCACCTAGTCTTCCAGTTTCTGATGTGCATGCGTGCGCGAAGACCAGCTGCCTTGTGCACGCATGCATGTTACAAACCAGCCGGTCACCTGGTCTTCTGGTTTCTAACACACATGCGTGCATTGGCCAGCTGGTCTTCGTGTGTGCATGTGTGTTAGAAGCCAGAAGACCAGGTGGTTGGTGCACATGTGAGCAGCGGGAGCTTCTCTTCCAGTTTCCAGTGCGTATGCCGAAATGGTTAACCACCACTGATATAGGAACACAGGTAGGAATGATGAATATAAATGTATGGAGAAGTTCACCTGATACCAATGACAGGTTTTAGAACAGAGAAGGATATGGAAAATGAGAAAATGAAAGACAATGCTTAACCCTATTAATAAACATGGCACGTGTCAAATGAAAGAAAGTGCGTAGGGTTTCTTTTAATATAGCATACAAAAACAAAAACATACCAGTCAACTAAATATATACAATTTAGCTGCTGCAAAGTTGGTGATACACATCACAAATCTTGCATGCTCCATCTGTTTTTTAAAAAGGGAGAGGGATGGGGGGAGGAAGGAGGAGGGAAAATATATATTAGAATTGCAACAGATACATGTGTTTTCCTTCCCTTTGCACCTTTGAGAAGTTAGTAGGTGACCCCTTTTCAATCTGAAGTGTGCAAGTTACGTTAAGAACAAGAAAGCACTTCATGGTGACTAAAAACACACAAAGAGGATGGGGGAAAGATGATACTTGATAGAGAGAATGGAGGAATGCATAATTCTGTGGTTTTTTTCTCCTTTTCTTCCTTTACTCTTTTCTTCTTCCTTTCTATTTTTTGTTCATTTTTATTGTATTGAAAAAATGAGAGGAGAAAGAGAGAGATCCAGCATTTCTTTACACAATAACATTGGCAACAAGGCAGCTTAGGTAAATATGAACTCTATCATGGAACCATGTCAGTTGCTCAATAATTATATGCTTAATCATTAGCACATCCTATAATGTCACTGGAACCCTTCTCTGGTTGAAGGGGGGCGGAATTAGCATCCTACCAGATAAGTGGACAATGCTAGGCCAGGCCAGAGCTCCGAGGTCATATTGGATTTAAGCAGGAGTTGTTTGGCAATGAAAGTGCAGTGATCTCAAGAGAGCAGCCTTCAACGGGAAATGAAATTTTTCCCTGTTTATAAATATGCATTGCTTGACTCCCCACCACTAGCCTCAAAGTTATTATGTTTTGACAGCGGTCTTGGCTCCCAGGAGTCACTGGAGTTATTTAAAAAGACAGATTTCCTCTTGAAAACGTCTGCAGTTGCGTGGCTTTTCCGCTTTGTAACATTTACAATTAAAAATTAAAACCTCAACTTTTCATGGGGATGATTTAAATATTTAATTCTAAGCTATCAAGGCTCTCAAATTACTGGTTGTTGTTTTTTTAACAAATATAATAATAATATTGCTGGATAATTGGGTGCTAATTGAAAGGAGGCAGCCAATTTTCTTTTCAACAGTGTTGACAATTTGCATCTTCAGAATAAAGCAAAATTGCTGGTTGCTCCAGAATTTCTTTTGAAGTCTTTCTTTCCCTTTTGAAGTTAATATTTCTGGATTTCAGAAATCAGGATTGGTTGGAAATATGCAAGTGAGTTGAAACATGAAAATGGAAACAGATGCTGCCTAGGGAAACTGTGGTCTTTGGCTAAATTCTACAAAGAAAGAACGCTGATGTACCAATCTATTGGTTTTTTTCAGAATCTTTACAAGAGAGGTAAAAAAAAAAAAGTCATGGACTATGGATCACGTTTAGCCTTTAGAATGTACAAGTGAGGCTAACCAACAGTCCACCCCTTCCTGAGCAATCTCAAAGAGTCTGCCCATCAATTGATCTGTAGGCTACAGGGAAATACTGTTACAGTGCTTTTCTCTAAAACAAAAGGAAAAACTAGAGACTTTGCCTTTTCTGTCTGCAAAAAAAAATCTAAAGATGCTAAATTTCTGTTGATGATGGCAGTGAAAAAATAATTGTTTCCATGCTCCTTCTCAAAGAAGGAAAGGAAACTTCATGGTTTTCTTCTTCCTCCTAATAAAAAACTTGAAGATGGCTGGATGTTTGAGTGTGGCAGAACTATGAGAGAAAGGAAGAGAGGACACTTGCATTTACATGTGTTTGCTTAATTAAACATCGACTTTCATACATGATAGTAGATTCAACACCACACCTAGCATAATCCTCAAGGTTTACCTCTACTTTAGATCATGAAATCAATGCAATTTACCTAATTTCATGATTTATAATATTGGGCTGTGCCATGGAGAAAATCAGGAGAAAAGTACAGTCATACTATGGTAACTCAACTGCTATAAAGTCATAAAGTTTGGTACTCGATGCACTTTGACACAAACATTTTGTCCCAGTATTTGTTGTTTCTTTGGTACTTGACATACAAGCTAGAACTTTTCAGTGTCATCCAACTAGCCCCCAACTTGGTGCCCTCAAATGTGTTGGGATTAAAATCCAAGAATCCTAGAATTCCAAACCAAAGGGCCTCCTTAAACTTTGAGGAATACAGGTTGAGGGATAGAGTCAAACTAATTGGATTTGACAGATATAAAAGTTAATTGCCCAGTTCTGTAAACCATGCAAAACTCCTGGTATAGAAAAAGAGATACCTAACACAGAATTATAGAAAGGTAACAGACATAATAGCAAGGGAAGAATGTTGCCTCCCAGGTGGAAAGAACCAGAATACAATAGAGAGGCTGATCAAGCTAATCAAACTTTCTAACTATTATTCTTTTCTTGGTTTCAAATGCCAGAAAAACCCTGGAAAGAATATTGAAGGACCATGAGGAGAAAGGCTGTTTGTAACACAATTGATATTCTTGTTCATACTACTAATTGAAAGCCGGGGAAGGATGAATGGATCAGAAGTGAACCACTAGCTCAATGGATGGAATTGTCAAGAAAACTTTGGATTCCTAGACTCCTGGGTAAGGAGGCATGGTGGTGCAGTGGTTAGAATGCAGTATTGCAGGCTAACTCTGCCCACTGCCAGGAGTTCGATCCTGACTGACTCATGGTTGACTCAGCTTTCCATCCTCCCAAGATTGGTAAAACGAGGACCCCTATTTTGGGGGGAGTCATATGCTGACTCTGTAAACCATTTAGAGAGTGCTGTAAAGTCTAAATCTATTGCTATTGTTACAGGAAGGCCTTCTCGTGACAGATCGGCTACACCTCACAAATATTGGAAATGATGTGTTTGCTCAAGTCATCTGGTGATAGGCTTTAAATCAAACCTGAAAGAAAAAAAAGATCAGTGCCCAGTACTCGAAGCCAGTACAAGAAAAGAAGTGATATAAAGAACCATTGAGGAAAATTACCAGGTGATATAGTAAACAAGAAGGACAGTATTTATAGTGCTCAGAGGCTTGTACAACAGTGCTCAGATGTGAGGAACCAACATGGAGAACCTGAAGTTCCAGTATGAGGTGACACTAATGGCATTGTTATATTACTGAAACCTATTGAGATTGTACTCATGATTAAAATATACTACAGATCTGACAAAAGTAGAGGAGGTACATTATACATAAAGAATAACTACAGCTTTGTAGAAAATTCATGATACCAAAGAGAAAAATGCTGATGAAAGTGTCCACTGGAATATTAAGAAAAAAAGAAATAATAATGACATTATTATCTTATATACCGTAAAGCATTTAGCTACGCAGAAGACACAGTACTGATGGCCAAGTTATCCAGAAAACATACACTATCATTTCAAATGCCTTATAATTAATTGAGAATCACAACTGATCCAACAAGTGATAGGAAAGAAATGTTTATTAATAAACTTCATGCCAGTTAGTAGGAACTCTTGAGTTTTCTTTTAGTACAATACCTGAATGTTGTTGCCCAATCTTCTTTCTGATGTATTTATCAAACATTTCATAGCTCTCATCACTGAAATATTTTATTTCTGTCAGTGAATATCAACTGTACTGACAAATCTCATTTATCAACTGTAGTGAAACCAAGTGAAGCCTAAATATTTTTTCCAAGATTTGGAGCATGGTTTTAATAAGAAAAAAGAGACTCTTTAAATAAAACTATTACTCCCACCATTATCATCATTACCACCTTAAAATTAAATCAATACAGGCTAACAATGTCATTTCCCAATTAGTAATAATATAAAAGTACTAAACCACATGTCCTTGAGATATGGGTGTGCAACATGATCAAGACAAGTATATAGGATTCATTTTCTCCAGATAATAATGTGTATTTAACACAGCGACTAAGAGATGTCAATGCTAATTTAGTACATCTGATCCATTACATGCAGTTAACTTTCCTTTCTTGACAACCTCGTCTATTATGTTTGCAGCGTTTGTTCAAAATCTGATTTGCAAAAATTTCTTAACTCCTTTCTGATATACTATTAAAAATCAAACTGCATCCAGGATACCTGATATTTTAGATGTATGGTATACAAACACATGTGTGTACACATATACCCTTACATATCCTATGGTTTAATAATAAATACTTCTGTGCAGGGATTCACCGAATGATATGATTTCTCCTGAAAATAAATTCCAGGTAAGAATAAGAATCAATTTACTTCCTACAATGCAAGACTTGTGCAAGTTTGTTAAGTCCTATGCATGAATTCTTGGACAGAAGAATCAGCTTACTTCTGGTTTAAATTAATTTTCCATGTATCTGCCCATAACTACATCCCTATTGCATTAATGTGACTTTTTTAACAAAAATTACAAACACATTTGGGTGTAAATAATGCTTTGAATATAATTCCTGTCACACCATCCCTTATAGTCAGCAACGACTAGAGGAGTAAAATCCACAGGGTCTCCTTTACCTTTACCCAAGTATACTTTTTAAATATATTAATTGGAATGCTCTTCCCCCACCATTCTTGCACCAACAAATATGACAGGTTTTCTCTAGCTACTAATCACAACAACATCAACATGGTTGCTTTAGAATATTTTTTAATATAAGAGGCAGTAAAACAAAT
>JANHFL010004983.1:303109-314930 GCA_032468155.1 Oxyrhabdium leporinum
ACTGTTGTGAACCGCCCCGAGTCTTCGGAGTGGGGCGGTATATAAATTAAACTTATTATTATTATTATTATTATTATGCTTTTGCACTGAAAAAAGTCTACTGAGGGAAAATCAAGCATTTGTGGAATCAGATTAAACTGCTCTGCCTATTCCTAGTCACATCCCTCACCTCCAAGTCATTTTGCGATTATCTTTTCAGGCAAGAGATTAGCTGCCACTTAATTCATAAAAACAGATCTACTAAATCAGATCAACCCAATCCTAATCCAGCATTTTGTTTCTCACAATAACCAATAATACGCCTTTGGGATGCTCACAAATTAGAGATGTTAACTTACTTCTCTCCTGCTGTGGTTTTCCCTATCCCTAGTATTTAAAGAAGTGCTGCCCCCCCCACCCCCCAAAACCTGGCTAGACTTCAGAGAAGATGCTGATGTTCTGTTGTTCTGCCAACAGATAACAAAAACTCTTCACCTTCTCACAACTGACTTGCTGAAAACATGACGAGACTTGACTAATTAATATGAATTGCATATCTTTACACAAAAACATCTTGGAGTCCACAATTCAAAAGAAAAACCTACATCAAAAGAAATTCTAGTCATAGTATGGTTGGTTAACTACCTACAGATATCATACTGAATTAAATATGCTGCCTTAGGAAAGTGTGAAGTTTTTGCTTTGTTTTATTTATTTTAATCCCTGAATTTCAGCTATGGACTCATTACAATGTGAATTTCAGATTATTCAGCAAGTGATAGATCTTATAGCCATAAAATCCTGAAGCAATGTAGAGTATATCTCCATCCTATAAGGTTCCACAGATGTGTCAAGGCTTCAAAAGCCAGTACACAGAACATTAAGAAAATAAATAAAAAAGAAAACAAAAAAAACTTTAACACAATTTTGGCATACTGAGAATAAAATTAATTTTGCACAAAAGAAGCCCAATTATTGACCCAGGTAACACCGCTACCTTGGTGCAATTCAAAGTATTGACGTTTGTATTGGAATACATTGTTAGAATGTATGTTTTGCAACAACTACAGCAGTATTCAGCCAGTAGATGGCAGTGTTTGTAAGTTTGTGCCTACGGTATATACTCTGTGTGTTCTGAGGAGAGTTTCCTGTTATCAATTAAGCAGTTAAGCAGTAAAGGCAAATGGTGATTGTGCATGTATAACATATAGTTTTTAATCTTTAATTATTGTAAGCTTACCTTGAGGTAAGATAAACGGCCTATAAATTTTTATAAATAAATAAATTATAAAGAAAAAAATACTGTTCTTTGCAGAAGACAAAAATGGGTCAACTAAAACCACATCAATAATAGATCAGTAAAAAAACCCACTGAACCCAGTTGCCATTCTTGGGGATTTTACCAGGAAAGTAATTGGGGGGTTTTCTCTGCCAGGATAGTGGCTCTGTGGCAATTCTGTGTCCTGTGATCCACAGCTAGGTCAGCCTTCTCCAAACTGATACACTTCAGATATATTAGATTACAACATTAGACGGCCAAGATGTCTGGGAATTGTAGAAGCTGTCATCCACCATCTCCTGAGTACATCTTATAGAAGACTTTTTAAGGGATAGTTGAGGAATCATGTGCTGATTATGTCTGCCTTCTATGATTCCTGAACTAGGCTTCTGAATTATCTTTTCTGCACAGGGAAATGAAGCTAATGTTATCTGAATTTCCATATAATGGCAGGCTTGTCATTCCACAATCTGAAGTTCACACTCCCAAGAAAAAGAAAAGTTAACTTTCTAATTCCTATGGAATTCTGCCCAGTTCAAGCCAGATAAAAGGGAGTAGAGATCTGAAGCTAAATTACCACACATTTTTACCAGATGTCATGTCTAGAGAAAGAAAAGCCCATTTCTGATTTTTTAAAAAAGGAACATATGTATAGGATATAAAATGGGAGTGTAGGAGGCATTTCGGACAGTTGTTGTCATTCACCAAGAACTATTACAGATTCAATTGCACACACTCTTATCTCCATGATTGGTAATGAGTCTTAAATCAACTTTGCTTTGAATTCTTTTTAATGCAAATGTAATACCTAGAGTGGTTTGCATGTTCATATTTCTTCTGAACTCTCTCCTGTATTAACCAGAGCCATCATGCCAAAAGCACAAATGATTTAAGTATATTTTGTAGCATCCATCTCTATGATATATACTCAGATATAACTCCCCAAAATTCAAATATACATTGTAAAATTCCCATATAGCACATTCCTGTACATATCTGTATATAAGCATGTCTTTGTTCAATGGGCATTAAAACCCTTTTCTAAAGCCTCTTCACAACAGAGGTTGGCAGGAGGATCAGGAAACAGTGGCATTTGTAGGGGTGAAAATTACTCATGTTTATTTAAGTACCTAAAAAGTGTTTGTCTAGAACAGGGGTGTCAAACTCGTGTTGTCCCAGTGGCATCACATGATGTATCAGGATCTTTTTTCTCTTTGCTAAACTGGGCGTGGGCGTGGCCAACATATGACGCATCCGGCCTACAAGCCGCACGTTTGACAGCGCTGGGCTAGAAGAAACAGTAGAACAACTGATACTGAAGCCAAATAATTTTATTGTCAATATTATTTTAAGCTGAAAAAAGAAGATATGAGTCAATACATATTTTGAGTATTTTTTAACCAATAAGCAAATCAGGATTAGCGCTTTGACATTCTTCAGATCAACTGTTCTATCACAATCGATTGAAGGATTATTTCATCAGTGCATTCTTTATTTTAGAAGTGGATAATGATCTACATAATCCAACTCTGAGTTCTAACAGGGCTAACATTTTTGGCCCACAATTCTGCAGTGTTGGGAAACTGAAATCAATACAATTAAGGAGGCTTCATGATGTATTGGATTGCATCTTTTATCCTATAAAACAAGAAATGAGAATCTTCCATTTACCCATTAGTTCTAGATCAAAGCTGTTCTGTATTGAACTGTTATTGTTAAAGGTTGCTTAAGTTTGCCTATGAGCTATTATTGTGGCTCAGTTATCAAGGGCTATTTGAATATGTTGCAATTCTTACATAACAGGCCCATTTCCAGCCTCCAGAGAATGTCCGGAGGCAGGGGAGGCCATTTTTGCCCTCCCAGACGCTCGAGGAAAGCCTCCAGACCCCAGGGAAGGCAAAAACGTCCTGTCCACCCGCCGTGGTGCAGGAGGCCGACTAGGCCATGCCCACCATGGCCACGCCCACCCAGCAACTGGGCAGTGAACCCATTACTGAAGTTTTTGAATCCCACCCCTGCATAACTATGTCATGCCCTAGTGACACAAGCCTTACTGGAGTCTAGGATAGGATTATTGTAATTTATGTGGTCACTTGTTCGGCAATCATCAGTTATGATGGTGTTGAATAAGTGTATTTATGAAAGGTTCTTTAAGTTCTAGCTGCCCCAGCATTCCTGTAATCATGTGATCACAATCAGAAGGCTTGGCAATCAGCTTGCACTTACAATAGTTGTAGTGTCCCACAATCACAGGATTGCCACTTGTGATCTTCCCTGCCAGTTTACCCCAAAGTTAATGTGAAAGTTAGCAGGGGGGGGTTACAAATTGCTCCAGTAAGTTGTGTGGACCCTCCCCCACTCATATGCAGCCACTTAGCTGCCTGCCAGTCTACTTATATGCTACCTGGGACTCGCATAATGAGCTGCAATCCTCACTTAATGACAACAATGGCAGGTTGCCAAGATTGCTATCATTAAGTGATGAGAACATGAGATATTGTGCTTTATGACCGTATTGCTTAGCGATGGAAATTGCAATGCCAATTAACTTTGTTAACCGAGGATTACCTTTATCTGCCTGGATCTGCCCGGATAAAAGTTAAAATATAATCTCTCCAAAATTAATCTAATCTAAATCCCCTTGAAGCTTTCTTAGTCATACAAGGACCTGTAGAGATGCCACATTAGGAAGGCTCACTTTTCAAAGTTAACATTTAATAAGTTTAATAATTTAATAATAACATTTAATAAGCTAATAAGTTTTATCTATCTGAGACAAATCATTTTTCTACTATTGGTGCCAAATTGGGTCTGGATAGATTTTGTGATTAGCTCTTACCCTATGGTTGTATCTGTTCTATAACATGTTATTCTTTTTTATGTTTATATGGAAGGATATCTGTATATGTTTATATGGAAGGATATCTATATGTGAAAATGCATATCATCTGATCCACTACAGCCAATTTTTGTGGTCATTTTATAATTCTCCCTTGTGGTCAGAGGTGATGCACAACCCACTCCTTGCCTCGGATTCTTAGGTTACTTTTTCATAGCCCATAAGAAGGGACCTAGACTCAACAATCCTGCAAAATGACCCCATGTGACAGCTGCTTCATTGCCTCCCAAGCTATCATAGGATACAGTAAGTAGTACAACTTTTGATTCCCTCCTGAATATAGCCTTCTGTCTTAAGAAAGGAAAGCTGCCAATGATCAGACATTATCAAAAAATGGGACAAGATTCCTTGTATGATGGCCCTCAAATCCACTTAATCCTCCTTCAGACCATCATCTAGCGAAATAAAGCCAATGCTCAAGCAAGAGAAACCAGTTACAGCATTTATCTCACCAAGAAACCTAAGTGAAGCTACAGAAAAATGTGTGACTCTCCTGCATCAGTCTAAAAAAGGCACAATAAAATCAGGCTCATTGATTTTTAATTAAGAGGCTATCCCTTTGCAATTAGTAAGGTGTGTGCCTGCATTGCAATCAAAGCAAGTCTTAAAGCTTGCAGTGGACTGTAGCAAATGGTTTTGGCAACCAACAAAGGCCTTCGAGAGGTCTTTCCCATGAATCAAACCTCATCAGATGGCATGATTGTTCAGGAACACAGCTTCAAACTGTTACAATCCTTAAATTAAATAAAATATCAAAATATTTTTCTTGTATGGCTTTGGGCGATATGTGTTATTATTTGTATTTTTGAGACTGTCACTGACACCAAGATATCTACTAAGCTTGGGGCTAAGCAAGGATTCAAACTCATCACTTTCCTGTCTTAAACCAATACTAAAAGAATGCATCACAATGATTGGGTGATACATTAATAGTGTTTAACAGGCTTTAGATATCATTCAAACAGTAAATAAACCATGGTTTGTTAATGCAAAAAAAGTACTGTTTAAAACATGGCTTTGTAGTTGCTTTACTGATTACCACAAAGCCACTACCTCTATTGCTGCCCTGTATCACACCTACTTTTGGAAGTCACATTCAAAACGTTGCATTTTATCTTGTTAACTACCTAAGACTCTCCAGCTTTCTTAATTTAAACAGTGCTTTATTTCTTCTTGATGTGTTTCACCTAAGGGGGTCAAATGTGAGGAATAGCCAGATTTTATATCTTCATCAATACTCATGTTGATTTGTGTCTTTCTATATCCCAGGAGACCTGGAAAAGCATCACGTACATAGTGAATAATCCTAGCACTTTACAGGGTTTAATTTGAATATTTGCAGCTTTCCCCCACACTCCATCTTGGGAATACAACTAAATGCAGATTCAGAATTTGATCATCATCCATTCCTATCTTATTTGTTTTATCACACAAAAGCTGTCATCAAGGTTTATAGGCGCCACCAGAAAACCTTGAATGCAACAACCTAAAGTCCCATCAAATATTACCCACTGAATAAAAATGGATGATGTGACAAAATATTGAAATCATTACATATAAGGGAAATAACTGAATCCACCGTATTGAATAAATGTTAAATCAAATGAAATCAGATTAATTTTTAATCCTGAACCTACCCACTTCTGGAAAAATCGTTCCCGTTGTACAGAGTCTGGCGTGGCTCTTTAAGCACCTGCAGTCTGATAAAGCAGTCTGGAAGACTGAAAGGTTTTCAACAACAGCTGGGCTTTTATTGGACCTAATAAAGAAAGATCCATTTCTCTAATTTGTAGGGTTACAATACTGTTGTCCAGGTTGACGATTTCCTCACCAGATTTTTTTTTTCTTTTTATACAGTTGAAAACCTTTTATCGTTGATATTTCTAAAAGGAGTTTCTTACTATCCAATTTATGAACTGATGGGGGGGAAAATCTTTCAACTTATTTTGGAGATATATATTTCCAAATATATATATATATAAGTATAACCATTCCTAGTCACCATTCAGCAGTTCAGAAGCAACGGGTGTTTTATAATATCAGAAATGATCGATCAAATGACTTAATTGCTGAAAGATCAAATTCAAATGATTTCTAACTAACCAATGGCATAGAACAACCTTTGTCCCAAAAATATTTACTAAAGCACCACTATCCAGATATACAGTATGTATCTTGATTTATTAGATTGCAAGATGGATCAAGTGCTTCAAATTCTTAGCTCTATGATCGTCCTTATTTAGTCAGGGAAACCGTGAACCAACTAGCAGCTTTCTTTTTGATCCATCAGGTGCAAATCCTCCCATCTATTTCAGGCAGCTCAGGAAGGAAAACTAGACTGTTTTAAACACATTGTATTAGCCATGGTTTAATCATCTTTTCATGAACAAGTCACAATGGAACCAGTTTGCACAACAGACTAAGCCATAAACCATGGCTTATAAAAATAGTGCCTGGATTCATACAACTGACTAAGCCAAATGAACCAGCCAACTGCGTAATGGTTTAATGGAAATTAAGTTTAAAGTTGGAACATTTTTCTTTGCCTGATTATGTGAGAAACCAGATTCCTAGTGCTGAGAAGTCTCTGTCCTATTGTCCAGTGCTTCCAGTCATTTGCTTCCCTTTCAGCTGGGGTCTAAACATGCTAAGAGCCCAATCCCGTGTACATCTATATGAACTGTAAGACCATCTCAGTTAATGGGGCTTAAATCCAATTTGAAAGTCCTAAGTAAAGGTGTTTAGTTTTGTTCTGCTATTTTCCTTGTACGGTAAAGACAGGGGATTTAAATTTCAACAGCAGCAAACTAATAATAAAATGCAGAACAGAGATGAGCCATTCTGTAACACAGAAAGTGCAACTTCTGGTGCATGTTCTTGTTAATGGTCTTCCCTTCCCTGCGGTTGTATTGCTTACAGTCAGGGTATTAGTCGCCCTAAATTTATTGCATATTTTTAACAGGTCTTAAGGGTGAGTATTACCCATCAACTGCATTGATCTATCGAGCTTGTTTCTTCAGCTTCCAAGGGTCAAAAGAAAGATCTTTGGCCCTTTTTTCCAGTCTTAGCAAAGGCAATGTTTATTGAGAGCAAAGGAGGATGATCGATAAGGAAACTCAAAGCTACAGCTAACGGCGTCACCTTGTGGCCGCAAAATACATACAACTTCTCTCCAAAAGCCTACATCACAGATGGCTTCTGGGCTTGTGTATCAAGTTCAAGAATGAGGAAACAAATATCTAATCATCCCTTGGTATAAAGCCTCCAAATCACCCTGAAATAAGGATCCAGAAGCCATTAGGTAATTGTGCCATGTGGCTCATATGTTAAGTGCTCCTGCAAAAGATCTTTTAGTACTCACAACTAGAGGAAGGCGCATAAAAGATGCCGACATAGAAATAATATCACGACAACACTCCCGTTTATGAACCATGAAGGCTCTTAAACAGTTCTCAATCTTTTCTTGTAATGTTACCATATCCATAAAATATTGTATTTTATTATTACAATTTATAGGCACCTTAGGCTGTTTACTGCTCCACATGCAGTTTAAGCAGTTGGGGCAAGACTCTGGATTGTATGCTTCTACTTTTCAGATCCTTGGTCTGCCAGAAAATGTCATTGCTCAAATGATCTATCTCCTGAAATAAAACCAACTAGCTGGACACCATGTGGAGGTTGAGCAAGAAACAATGCAAGTGGTGAGTGTCACGAAATTATACAGGCTGATGAAAACCAAAGCAAACTCTGAAGAGCTCCAAAGGAATGTTTCCATAGTAGGTTAATGTGCAATACAATGATAAATTCAGGGTAAGGAAATAATGTCAACATAGGAAGAAAAAAAATGTGTAACCTACAGTATATTGGCTTGTTCATGGAACATCCTTATCCATGATAAATAAAATGTATTTTAATTAATCAATTTTTTTATGTCCACCTGTCATAATGAGTCACAAAGAATGGGATGGATTCTTATAATACACTAGGCCAAAATGTGATTCACTATATTGCTTTAACACAACCTCCCTTTAATGTGGTCAAAACTAGCAGCGATTAAAAGGACATCATGGTTGATATCGTGGTATCAAAAAATATTAATTCAGGGTACTTCAAGTGCAGCCTGTATGGTTCTCCTGAACCTGCATGATCCCAAGCTGCTTTTTTTGTCCAGCATCTGAACCAATGTATTTGAACCACAAATCATCATGAATCTGGCTTTCAGGTAGTAATACTGGTGTTCAATGTCCTTCTTCCATTGCCAGGAATACTTTTCTCTTCTTGGGTCCCAATTCTTCAATCTCCCTTGAGAGGCATAACTGCTGTACTTTTATCAGTATAATTTTATTCATTTTTAAGCTGATCAAAATAAAAGAAAGACTCCTAGGTAGTTTTTCAGCCTCCAGCCCCCCAATAACACTGTGCAGAGTTTTTATAAATCACAATGTAGCATGGATTAAAAATATGGAGATGGCAGCGCAGTGGCTACATGTTTTAACTGTTCTATTGGTCAGATGAATGGAGCATTAATTGCTTTGTTTTATTATGGTTGTTACATTGTTATTAATTTCTTTTATTCAGGAACTCAATCAGCTCACATACACACACAAAATCTCTTTGAATTTTATCCCTACATCAACAATTTTGTGAGGTGAATGGGAACAATAGGCCCAAAATCACTGAGTGAGTTTCAATGGATGAGAGTGTTTTTGAACCCGGCTATGTGGCTAGTGCCACATTGTTATTGCAATAATGTTTTGAGTGAATTTGATCATGTGTTGTCTTCAGCGTCTCAGGATTTGCAGAGTGAAAACAGTGGTGGCATGGAAGTGTCCTCAATGTTATGTAAGGGGAGAGGAAACAAATTCCATGTTGAACCTAAGATGTGACCTTGGAAGGGATGACATTAACATACCAGAGATTCTTTCCTCTGTTCTACCTCCATTCCAGGGCAGAGGCTTCCTACTACTATAATCTGAGATCCTCGACTCATCCTTGTTTTTTTGTCCACTGAAACAAAAGGATGATCCGTTGTCTTTTGCTCAGGAAAACTCTTCAGGACTGCTTTGTTTGTTCTTACCCAAACTCCAAACTCAACTAGCATATTTAGGAGACAGGAGTGCTTACATTCATCTAGTGCTTACATTCATCTAGTGCACAGGTGTCAAACTCACGATGTCACATTGTTGTCACGTGACATATCGTGACTTTTTTCCCCTTCATTAAACCAGGAGTGGACGTGGCCAGCGCATGACGCATCTGTCCCGCGGACTGTGAGTTTGACACCCCTGATCTAGAGTAGGTGTGTCAAACTTACGGAGTCACATTGTCATCACGTAATGTATCGGGACTTTTTCCCCCTTCGCTAAACAGGGGTGGGCGTGGCCAGCACATGACGCTTCTGGCCCACAGGCCGCAACTTTGACACCCCCGATCTAGAGGCTAGACTAAATTTGGCTGACCACTGACTCCTTCTCATGACAACCTCTTTTCATAACCACTAAGTCACAGGATGAGAGAAAATTGAGAAATTATTCAGACAATTCACAAATTACCTTAAAACACTTTTTAAAAGCAAGATATAAGGAAAATGTGGATTAAATTCATTTGGAATGTTACTCTATGATTGCTTAACAACTGTTTTATAAATAGCTTAGCAATATGAGAAGAAGTGGTACAATATAGAGAGAATGCTCCCAATTCGTTACAATACTCTATATGACCATATTTTAGTGCTGCAAATTCTGGTTTAAGATTAAAAGTCCAAAAGCAAAATTGAGCACATCAAGATCGGGATAAGCTTCTAAATCTCAGGACTATCAAGTGAGATATTTATACTTCTGACAAAATTCAGAATATATAAAAAGAGTACAGGTAATCCTCGACTTACGACCACAACTGAGCCCAAAATTTCTGTTGCTAAGTGAGACATTAGTTGAGTGAGTTTTGCCCCACTTTACAACATTTCTTGCCACAGTTGTTAAGTGAATCACTGCAGCTGTTAAGTTAGTAACACAGTTGTGAAGTCAATTTGGGTTCCCCACTGACTTTGCTTATCGGAAGAACACAAAAGGGGATCATATGACCCCGGGACACTGCAATCATCATGAATCAGTTGCCAAGTGTCTGAAATTTGATAATGTGACCCAGGGGGATACTGCAGTGGTCATAAGTGTGACAAACAGTCAGAAGTCACTTTTTTTAATGCCATTGTATCTTTGAATGGTCACTAAATGAACTGTTGTAAGTTGAGAACTACCTATCTTTTCTGTTCCTATTCTTTTCTATCTAGGAATTAATAATGTTGGGCCCCAGCCTGCTTTGGCAGAATACTAGCTGGTATGACTCTATTAATGTCAGTGAGACTTAAAACAGGTTAAAAAGAAGCTTGATTAGGTTGTGAATCAGAGTGCTAGTTGTTTAGCGTGCACTTTCTTAACTGTACATTCTATAATGTGCTGTTGTCAGCCAGCCTTTCTCCTGGTGTCCTCTTGTAGTTAGATTCAAAATATTGCCATGCAGTATTCACAAATATAAAAAGCACAAGAATATCAGAAATGGTACTTCGATCTCATATTTGCCTACTAAAGCAGACTTACAATATTAATAAATCACAGCGAGATGGGCAACAAACAAATTACACACACATATACACACACACACATTTTCTTGCCTGGTTCTGTATATAAATCAGAAACTTAGCAAATATAATTAATGTCACTTATGTGATTGCTTTAAAACAAACATCGATTATTTCATATCATCTGCAAGTTTTATTAGAAAAGATCGTGTAAATTTTACAAAGAATATGTAGTTTTTATCATAATCCAAAATCTGTTTTAATATTCAGGTTTAACAGCAAGGGAAATAATTAAAACCTGAAAAAATAATATGTTTAAAAAGTAGTAGAAGTATTTAAAACTTTAAGAATGTAAAATCCAGTATGAAATACAATCTGGTTTATATTTTGAATCCAACAAGTAACAACTCTTCCTCATTTGTGCTATAACTGCAATTGTGAACCGTTAATAATGTTGAAGCATCCATTATAATAACATTGCAGAGTTACTGAACTAGTTTTATTAAGGTAAATTTATTGTAATGGTAGAAATTAATACCACTCTTATTTTTACCACAGTCTGGCTTTATTGAATGCCATGGGGCATATTAATCAGTAAAGCCAAACAGAGCATGAAATAAAAGTATAAATTAACCTGTAACATGAATGAAAAAATAGGAATTAATAAATATGAAATAAATAACACTTTAATGATAATCAACAGCCTGGTTTTACCAAGGCCAGAGTGCAATAATGCAGAAAACAACCACTGATATTTATTTCAAGTTTAGAGCCAGGACCCAAATATAGTATAATCAATACCATACAATTCAAAATTACACTGGAATCATATTAAACTTTCAAGTATAAGGCTAATTTAAATAAATAGCTCTATAACTTGAGCAAATACAAATTATAGAATTGTCTTGTCCTCTGCAGAGTCTATTTAAGTCAATCATAGGGTTAACTAATAACATTAGAAAACCTTTTCCATGCTATTGCAAACAACACGAACTGGAGATAGATTACATTAGATTAGATGATAGATAGATAGATAGATAGATAGATAGATAGATAGATAGATAGATAGATAGATAGATAGATAGAT
>JANHFL010004983.1:318940-355716 GCA_032468155.1 Oxyrhabdium leporinum
TCAGCTGCCCAGGACCTCAAACTCATGTGGTCCTGTCCATCAATAAACCATCTTTCCAATCAGCCTCCATGTTTCCAGGGTCTTTCTCCCCACTTGAAACTGAACCCGATGGATATTTCTTCCAACAATGCAATATAGTGTGCTTCATTGACAATGCGATTTCAGGCCATTATTGAGAGAGTACTAATTGTGTGTTGCACCAAAAAAAAACCACAACCCAATATAAACCAGGAAAGAGAGCTATGTCCTATGTGTTGATGATGTATCACCATTAAAGAGTGTTCCCTGTTTCTGGCATGAAAGGTTTTTATATAATCATACTTTTTACTATTTTCATTACTTTGACTGAGTGGGCACTGTTTTGCCTAGTCCAGGCAAGCCAGTCTGGTGTATCGCTTTAAAGCTAGAAACTGGGAGATCATGAATTCAGTCCTGCTTTAGGCATAAAGTCAACTGGGTGACTTGGGGTCAGTCACTCTCTCTCAGCCCTGAGGCAGAGGCAATAGCAAACTACTTCTGAAACCTTGCCAAGAAAACTGCAAGGACCTGTCCAGGCAGTCACCAGGGGTCAAGATTGACTTGAAGGCATTAAAAAAAAATCTGGTTCCAGATTTTATATCTGTGGGTTAATTCTGGGTGCTCTGGTCAGAAGAACAGGATCACTGCCATTCCTAGGCAGAATAAGTAAAAAATGGTGCTTGATTATCATCAATCTCCTTGTGCCAATTCTCCAAATCTATGTCCTATCAGTTAGGCTATTTCTGGATACAGGTTGAGCAGTTCCAGAAGAGTGCTACACTTCTGTTCGGAAATAGACTGATGGATGGGGCTCAGATGGAAAATATCTCCACACCTGCTGCTTGACACCTGGTAGTCTAGCAAATTGACGGTTGTCTAATTATGCCATTTCAAATATATGCCCATATTTTCCCAGTCTGAATTAAGTTGTATGTTGCATTCCTACCAGCAAGTGATTTTGGGGGAAGATGATGAAGCTGGGACAGTCTCCCATTTGTTTGCCCCACATTAAAACAGTAGGAAAGCATCATTGCAGGTTTCGTTATTGTGATAGAATAGGACTCAACAGACAAGGCAGCAAATATTATGCCAGTCTACAGTACTTTTCCTCCCTGCTCAAGGTTCAGTGGAGAACACTTTAAGGTGAAGGATTAGTACAGCTTTATAAAGCTTAGTAACTCCTGGAATACTGCATTCAGTTTTGGTCACCACATTACAAAAAAGATGTTGAGACTTTGGAAAAAGTACAAAGAAGAGCAATTAAGATGATTAAAGACCTGGAGACTAAAACATATGAAGAACGGTTGCAGGATTTGGGTTTGGCTAGTCTAGAGAAAAGAAGAACTGGGGGAACATGATAGCAGTATTCCAGTATTTGAGAGGCTGCCACAAAAAAAGGGAGGAAATGTAGAAATTATTCTACAAAGCACCAGAGGGCAGGACAAAAACAATGGTTGGAAACTAATCAAGGAGAGAAGCAATCTGGAATTGAGGAGAAACTTCCTAACAGTGAGAACAATTAACCAGTGGAACAGCTTGCCTTCAGAAGTTGTGAGCGCTTCATCATTGGAGGTTTTTAAGAGGAGACTGGACAGTCATTTGTCTGAAATGGTATAGGGTCTCCTGCTTGAGCAGGGGGCTGGATTAGAAGACCTCCAAGGTCCCTTCCAGCTCTATTTTGTTTGATCTAGGTGTCCTTTTTAATTGGCATGCCAGGGATAAAGCTTAAAATGTGAAGAGTGCAGCTCCACCTAGTGGGTGAAGCTGGAAGCAATTAATAAAACTTGCATATAAAGGTAAATAAAATTTCATATATATATATATATTCAATCATATTCCTGCTCTTTCCTCCTCGTTGGACCACACTGGCCCTGCTTAAGTGCTGGTGATTGTCACTATTCCTCATTTATCTTCACAAAATGTTATTGGAAGTACTTCTACCTGGGGTGTCTTTATTCACAGTGGCTGACCTTCATAGGTACATGTGACATTTAAAGAAAAGTTGGACTTTATTGCTTTCCCAATACTTTGGGCTATAAATTATTTGTACGTATTAGTAATAACTGATTCCTACCTGTTAGTAATAGAGTATAAACAGCTCTCACTATTTAATAGAATGCCTTTAGCCCCTAGCTTTATTTATTACTATCCTTACTATCCTAAGATCTCTACAGCAGTTCAAAGATCAAATAAGACTGATCAAACTTGAAAAGATGACCCATCAAATACTTGCTGTGTAATTTACAGAATTTGTTTTGCACATTTTGCTGAGGACTGAATAAACAAACCTAAGGGGAAGATTTTTTTTTCCTTCTGAAACACAGGATCCTTATTTTTAGTCGGCATAGTATCATTTTTATGCCAGTGCAGACATCTCAATTTTATCAGCCATTTCATAGCCCTCTTTATATTCACAAATGAATCAGCTGAAGAAATAAGACAGCTACACTCTTAGTGTCTTTTTAAAGGAAAAAAAATGTTTAAAATTGCCCCATTTTTTTAAAAAAAAACCCTGCAGTATGTATAATGATGTGCTTACAGTAAGTGAATAAACAGCAAGCAAGGTCTACAGTCGTAAATACTGAAATGAAAAGAGATGGCTGATAAAAGATCTGACATGAGCCAATCCTTCCATAAATACAGTGATAACATTACAATTCCATATAAATAATATATAATTAAATCCTATTACAGAGGAGACTGCTGCTAGATTTTACTTTGCTATTTCCCTGTTGCCACTGCACTCTTGGTACACTGATGGGATAACAGGCGAATAAAACGTAATGTTGACGCAGATAAAATTATACTATGTATCCTTACAGTAATATCAGCCCTGTGATGGAAACAATCAATTTCATCTCTTTGCCACTAGCTGGCACCATCGCTTTAAAAATGTCATTCAAACAGCTATCTCATTTGGGGATTCCCAATTAGGATTGAAAGCTGCACATTTTGCAGGCAGAAGAGATTGTCAAAGCAAAATCCAGGGTCAAACAGTCTGGGCACATATGCTCTTTTTGTTGACTGCAACAAAAACCGTCAATAGAAACAGGTCCAATGGTCTGAGTTGGGGCTCAAAGGGAGAGAACAAATATAATTTTACAAATTATATAAAACTAAATAAGATGTATTACTTAGCTTTGCTTGCTATTATAGATTCACATTAGACCTATGCAATTACCCAAATTCAAAGGGTATAATGCGGCCACTCAGGTAAACTTGGGTGGCAACTGTTCTGGAAAATTCAGAACACAATACTGAGAAAGAATCATGTACATTGCACATTGAATGGCTGCTTTACAAGACAGAGGGATCCCAAAACATGGGAAAGCAAAGATTTGGGCTACAAGGCTGGAAATCCTAGGAATCTGATTGGCTGCCCAGTTTGGGGAAACTAGGCAGATCCTTGTCCTTGTAGCGGGGATGAGTTCTGATGTTAGACCAAACAGCCGTTTCAGGAGGATCAACAGAACTGGGGGAAATCCATCGTAAAGGTAAAGGAAAAGGAATATTGAGGCCATCAGCTGACAGAGGACGGAAGGTTGGGCTTCTCAGCTTGTTACCTGGGTACAGCTTCATACGAGGGCTGCCTTGGGCTGTACTCTGAGTTGATGACTTTGGTTAGATGGGATTGAAGTCCATGACCAGGGTAGGGAAGGTCAATTTGGGCCCGATTGGGTTAGGCAAAGTGAGGCGCTGGATGTGACTCTAATGGTGTCCAAAGCAGGAAGGAAAAAGCTGCAGTTTCCATTTTGTTTGCTAGATTTATTTTCTCCGCTATAACAATTCTGAAAACACTATGCCATATCTTCAGTGAGTGCGTTTGTCTTCGGATACTGGAGATCATTTGGAGAAAAATATACATTTGATTTAATGGTGTTCCTGACAGTGTTCTGACAAGTGTGCTTTCATGTGCTCAAAAACCCATTCTGTCACTTGAATCTGGATATCTGAAACGATCTAACACAGGCAATGAACATTTCATGTTGCCTGGAAGTGAAAAGTTTTCCTCTTGTAGATTGTGCTTTGCTAATGGCCACCAGTCCTTTTTATACTCTAGTACTGAGGGGATAGTTATCCCAAAAGACAAGTTGGATTTATCATTGTTTATTTGACAACATATGCTTTATGAACCCATCATTGTAGTTTATGGCTTTCTAAAAACAGCTATATGTGACTAATTCAATAATCATTTATTAATCCAACCCCGATTTAGCACAATGTGTCAGATAGGTCACTCCGTTGCTACCTTCCCCATTCACCCTCAATACATTTAGCACTCAATTCCAGTTTATATATGCTGGAATAGATCCAGTTTGCACATGATTTGTATAAGCCATGCTTTGCTTAATTGTGGTGTGTTGAATAAGCTATACTTAGTTGGATTTGCAAAAAAATGATAAGCTGTAAACAGCAGCTGGATTTATAAAAATCACTAAAACTGGGGCTGATTGAATGATGTTGGACTTATTTTTAGCATTCTTTGCTCTTCTGGCAAGGATTGTTTACATAGCACCAGTGTGAGCAAGGATTATAATTCAGTTTCAGTTAGTTTGTATTTTACATGTAAAATATGTCCTCGGTTACCAAAAATGCAGGGGGAAAGCTGTAACTGAGACATTAAAGGGCATTCATCATTTGCACAGCTACCAGGTCTTGGGTACAAAAATCTGGGCAACCCTTGGATTATGGTAAAAGGATACAGAAAATAATAATTATGTAATTTATAAAATATCTGCTACATTGGGCAGGACCAGGCCCCAATTCTTATTTACTAAATAGAAGACAAAGTAATTCTATAGGAAGCTTTCTATCATTCTACCATTTCTATCATTAGGTCCTTTGTCAAAATGAATGAAAGAATGGTGCTTTGCCCTGCAGTATGCCCCGTTTCTTAATTTTACATTTATTTTTAGAAAAGTGGGAGAAGAACTTGGTCAGCATCAAGTAAGTTATATAGGGATATGCTGATATCTGTGGGCCTCATGTTGTCTTATTCCTGCAATAGAGTGAGTACTGGACCGGATAAATTCATGTACCAAACCTATCTATAATATAGAAATGGTGCTCAGCTCTCTGTCATGGTTCATGGAGCCACTAATTGGACTGGACTGTAGGTTAAAACATTTTTAAGCTCACTTTTTAATTTAAAAAATATTTTATTTCCCAACTGGCTTTTGTTTATTTGCTGCACTGAGAAGGGCTGGTGCTAACTGTTGTCTGTTTATGCTTGGCTTAATTCAGATTCCAAGCAACATACCAATTTTATTTCCAATAGAAACCGCTCATTTAATTGCATGGCAAGTTTTGTGAGCCATGCCTCAGGCTGCATTTTTACAGGAAACACCATGGTATTCAAGAGACAGGAACTTTCCCAAAGCACAGCCAAAATAAGCTTCCCAGTGAATTCAAATGGTGATTCTTCATAGATTTTGTATTCATTTTGCTGAATATTTATTTATATAATCTCTTAATACTGAATAGTCTAAAGATGAGGGTTTAAAAAAATCACTTCCATTCTATGGGTTCACTTTCCTGTTCATACTTAAAAATAATTTTAATTCTAAAGCTGATTAAATGAATAATGAACCACATCTATTTCTAGCTGTATAGAGACCGGCTGATTATTATTAATCCAATTTTGAAATCAATATGATTTAATGGGGCAAGTTGTTATGTACAAATGATCTTCCATCTCCTACTTGTAACTTTCTCAAGTTCTATCTGAATGAGTTGCTGAGTAGCTTCCTAGTGTCTGAGGTTAATCATTGGTCAGGTAAAGCAAAATTCAGATAACAAAAACAAGCTCAGCTTAAAGCAATATTTTAAACCCTAAAAAAAAGGGTGTGTGTGTGAGGAAGGCCCAATAAAATTTGTTGGCACAACTGAACAGTCAGTAGCATTGCTTCTTCTCAGATATCTTCATCAATGGCACTGAAATTTACTTTATAACCCCTTTCTATATACCCTTAAAATCCATGGTTAGAAAGTTGTCAGTCTCCTGTTTAACTTCAGCTTCATTAATTTCACTAGCATTGACTTGATAGTGCTTGAAGCAGCTTAAGCTAAAGCAAAAACTAGTGGCATGGGGTGGGATAGAATTGCTATTGTTTATTTTCTAATTAAATTGAAGTGTAGTGTCTTAATTTGATCCAGAAAAGTTGCATGGTTTTTTTGAAGGGGGGGAACCCTGTGATTTTTAATCACCATTCCAATCTAGCAGATGGATCTTGTTCATCCTTTGTACAGGATGTTGGCCTGGCATGCAAGGGAGCACTGACTTCTCTACTGTTAGCCACAAGCTTCCTCTGGACACTGAAAAAGAGCAGCCATTTTTTTTCAGACTTGAGTTATGGTTAAAAGGTGGATAAATTAGGAATGAGTGTCTTGGCCCCCAAATCCTAGTTTAAGCTTAGACAAAACTGAGCTATGCCATCCTATCAGGTGATGGTATCAGGTGGGAGTAGACACCCCAAACAAATGAAAAAGATCAAGTTGCCCCCTCCTGCATTATCATGTTGTGTAAAACCTATTTCATTTAACAGCACTAACAGCTGCAGGGCTCCTTAGTTTTGAAATTCCAAGGAGTTCACTTTCCTTTATATATTTATATATTTCATGGAAGTAGTAAAACCACAAAAGGAAGAGGGTTTGAAATTTAAAAGGTGGGAGAGGACAGAAACATGACTATAATCATCACAAAGAGATTGTGGTTTTGTTAGTTTTCAGCATCAGTTCTTGCCAGTGGCACAATAAAGGTAAAATTAAAGGCAAGGGTTGTCAAGATTGCTTACAGCAGGTAACTAGCACAACAAAAGAGGAACAGAGATATCTGTAGTACAGATTGCTAACTTTCATTACCCAGGGAAAACAAAAAAAAGTAGTTTTAAATATCAAACATGTACTTAATAGGGAATCTAGACTAGAAATATACAATGTCTCCTAATGTTGAATTACAATTTCTGGCAAGCTTCATTGCTGGCCTCACTTGCATAGGGCTTCTAGGAATTAAAGCTCAGCAACATCTGTAGGGTCACAAATTATCCACCCCCCAACTCTTACAGGCATTCCAGATGAGAAGGAATCTCAGAATTCACTGAAAGCAAACAAAAATCAACCTAGTGACAACAGCTCTTACAGCTTTAACTAACATGGTAGCACAGGCAGAGGAGCCAGTTGTGAACAAAAGAATGAGGGTGACAATAATGCAGTCTATCCAGTTTTGTCATGCAATTTTTTGATGTACTATTTTTTGTTGTTATTGTGGAAAATGCAGGTATTGGGAGAAACGGATAATTGTGCACAAAAAAGGAAACTCTAGCATGTTCTCAAAGCATGTTACAGTTGAAATATTTTTTTTTCTCAGAGGAAAGGAAGACTGTTCAGTGGTGATAATATTCCTATTATGGAGCACAAATAAATAATACATGGCTGCTTCTTTAACCATTTAATCTTGAACTCAAGCACAGCTATTAGGAACTCATGTATTATAACTCTTTAAAAAATTATATTCAACATGTTACTGAAATGCTTTAGCCATCTTACACCTTATATAATTGTGTCAGCTAGAGATTAGATAATGATAGATCTACAGTTATTTTACTCATGAAGCTTTCTACAATTTAGGATTGGTATGAATGGGAAACATAGTTCTGTAACACGCCAACATGCAGTAACTTAAACCTTGTGGAGTGGAAAAACAGTTATGGATAAAAAAATGACATATAGATGTTCTAGCTGTCATGCATCATATTGCAGATGTAATCCCTGATTGATTCCACTCTTCCCTTTGGGGGTTAATGGCTGTTTGGGGGGAGCCATTACCCACAATTAAATTCTGTTCGAAGCCAAAAAAAATAATTACTAACTAGTCACAGGACATAAATATATATAAATGGTGAGATGTGTTGTATTTTAATTTCAATTATTGAATTTTCTATTTGTTCTAGACATGCAGCACAGTATTCTATGTCATGTTTATGTTATTCTGTGTCTTTTGTGGAAATAGTTAGATTTACGTATAATTAGCAAGTGAACTAAATTAAACCCACCAGATCAAAATGAGAAATTGAGACATTTGGTTTTTTTAAGTAACCTCATATGATATTATTATAAATAGGATACTACTTTGCTTCTTCTATACTACTAATATACATCTTGAGTATATGAAGTATAATCTGGGAAAACTCTGAAGAAATAATTCCATAGAATTCCTGCACTGGGAAGTTTGTGATCCCAAAAAATAATATAATGGTATTCTTAGATCTCAGTAAGTAAAGAGAATTCATGAGGAAAAATACAAAGGTAATTCAAAATCAAGCTCTATATGAAGATCTTCAAAAGATATGTGTGCTCACAGATGCATCCTACATGCTCACTTTTCCACATTAGCTTTTCAAGTGAGACAGGTGAAGAAAAAAAAGCAATAGAAAATTATTAGATGAACAGCAAAGCTGTCTCCTCATTCAGTACGTAAAAACAGAGAGGAGACAAGTAGTAGTAGCCCTTAGTTTCTAAAGAATGGAGAAATTTTAATGATGGGCTGCAGGGTAAGCTTTGAATGCTCATCATTAGAAAGCCACCCTATATTTCCCTCCAAAGGAAATGTGGATCTGCAAACATCTTGTTATAATATTTCCTCTGGACTGAAAATTGAGCCAATTAATTTCTGCTGTTAATTAACTCAGCTCCCAAAGCACAAGAGTAATGTTTAAATTAACATTATTTACATAATTTATATGGTTGCCATTTTAAACAAGGAACTCTAGGCACCTAGCAAATAATAAAAAACAGTATAAAAAAACAATATAAAATAGAAGTCAATAATACAATAGTCAAGTCACCACACAAATAATTTACAGTCTCTGATCAGCAATGCCCTTGGGTGTGGAAAAACCCTAACAATGATTCCTTCAATTGGCCCCAGGAGTTCAATATGTAGAGCTTTCAGGATTGGTATTATAAGGTTCCATTTAACCACCCATTTGCACCAAATGTAGCTTCCACCTGTTCTGCACGGATGTATATAGCAGCCTATAAATATTGCTTGCCCCATTCAAGGGTGTATTGCCATTGCAATCAGAGCTCAATATGGGTAGCAGTTCACTATTAAACTACTATTTATAACAAATAAAACCTAAAACTGCCAATGCTTTAATTTTATCCATTAATTTCCAAATTAATCTATTAATTTGGTTAGTTTTGGTTAGATCAATGATAGGCCTCCTGCTATCCTTTACCTATGCTATAGCCCAAACCATTTGGAGAGCATTTAATTGTCTATGTACAGATTTGATCTATTTAAAGGTATATAATTGTAAAGATATTTTAGAATGTAAAACTCTTATTGCTATCTGACTGCTGAATTATATATTTTAACTGAAATATACTTTATAATTTTAACAAACAATAGAAAATTACTGACACAAAAGAAACTTTTTCTATTCTTTTTTTATCCATGCACATTAATATATGCTTTTATCTCAAACGGTGACTGTTACCTCTGTAATGTATTTCTGATCTGAAGGGTATGTTTCATGAAATCATATGCATAAGAATTAATCACACACATATTCCATTTTATGCATTGTACAGTTGCCCTTAATTTTTTGTTTGTGTAAACTGCTTATATTCTTCTTCTTTTTGTTAGCATAAGAGTATGATTAATCATATGTTCTATAAAAACAAGAGACTTCAAATCATGGGTGTCCTAAAGGCAAGAAATGTCATCAAGTTATATATTGCCAGAAATATTTGCAGTATTCAGCACTTTTCTATAGTGCCTGTTGCAATGTGACCTATGATTAAGCATTTGGATGTACATTACTGTACTGAAAAGAAACACAAATGTATCGGTGATAAACCAATGAATTTATCCTTTAATATGTTCATCAGTACTTGGACTGTTATCAGTTCTGTATTTAATGAATTTAGTTTTGGCAAATTATCATGTTCATTAATCCTGCCAAGATATTTTGTCTTATGCTTAAAATGTGCTTATCACACTCCCAAAAAGTCAACTCATTTATGGGAAGCCATGTCACACATTAAAGGCAATCAGTCAACAAGAGAAAACTGTTGCATTTGCGTGAAAACAGATTGCTAGACAGAGCATGTGAGACAGAGTGTTAGCTTCCAAATCCACTAGCATTAAGAACTGATTCTTGAGATCTTACATCTTATGTTCTGAGGGAGGGAATTATGGCCATCATATAAAAACAGCATCATATAGAAGCAGTATGTTTTTAAAAAAACAAATATTAGTCTCCTGGAAATTTAAAAGTGCTGTTAATGAGTGGTTCCAGAATATGGGAATTAAGAAATTTGCTTGTTCTAGTTAAGGCTACAAATCCTTTCAAGGGAGCAAAAATATAATTTGGAAGTGCTTCTAGCTTCTATACTGTCATCAGAAATCCAGATGAGACAGAATTCTGAGTTTGAGAGTGAGAATAGGTGTTTTCTTAACATTAATAAAGAAAAGCAGATGAACATTCTTTTGTATTTCCTAAAGGCTAACTAGCTACACCTTAAATAAAGTAAAAAGATCAAGGATATCAAGCAAGACCTACTTAAATGTACTCATAAGATGAGCTAAAGTACTCTTGTCCAGTTTATCAGGTTCTGTAACCTTTTTCTTTGCAATAAACCTGACCAAAACTATTGTGGAAGAATCTAGTTTCCTTAGTTATTGTTAGGAGGCTTAACAAATGATTTCTGAGGTCAGTTTCACTGACATACCAACTGCAACATCATCTTTTTCTAAATAGGATAAGAGCTAGTAAATGTACACACCAGTGTCTCTCTATTTAGATAATTCCAAAGCTTTATGTAAAGCTATTCTTTACTGCAGAAGCGGCATCCATGAAGAACAGAGGGCCCAAGCAAGATACCTGGCTATGTTCACATTGCATTAAGGAAAGGAGTAACTGAGCTACTTTTAAATCACTTTTGGAAGGCAAAACCCTAAACAATTTGAGACCAGCAGATCACCTTCCCCAATATAGAGCCTGCTATTTGAATCAAGAATCATGATAGCATGATATTTTGAAAACACTTTGCCCAGAGCCCCTGCAAATCTAAGTCTACATTCTCTATAGCTGGGCTGTCAAACTTGCAGCCTGTGGGCCAGATGCATCACGCACTGGCCACACCCATGCCCAGTTTAGCAGAGGAAAAAAGTTGTGATACATCACATGACGATGTGAGTTTGACACCCCTGCTCTATAGCATCGTTTCTCAACTCTAACAACTTTAAGATGTGTAGACTTCAATTCCATGGAAATTACGGAATCCTGGGAATTGCTAGGATGAAAACTATATGAAGGCTCTTAAAATCAGTATTACTGCCACATACTCACAAAACATAAGTTTTTCCAAGTGGAACTATGTCTGATGTTTTGAACTAGGGCCATATCCTGGAGTTGTCCTCCTGTCTCAATCTATACATAAAGTTGCTTAACTATAGCTATCATGGCACTTACATGGATCCCATTTCAGCCAAGAGTATAATGGTAGTAAAGCTCGGATATCAAGCAGAGGTTATTTTTGACCGTTATGCAAAACATTCAAAGGAAATGTTTCAAAAAGTGTGCTAGCATAAATAAAGTACACTTCCTAAAATATTAATGCAGCCATATTCTTTGGAAGGCTTATTTGAAAATCTCTTATTTGCCTGGGATGCGTGTAGAAGCCTTTGGAATAACTATCAAAACTAAGAGGTGAGTTATGTACTAACAGGTAAGATACCACCATACATGCAGTCTTTTAAATGTTTTCTTGGAGCAACACTTTTATTACTTTCTACCACACATACACATCACTTTTCACTGCAATTAAGCTTCAAAACAGTGAGCTGACATCAAGTCTACAAGAAAGCTTATTTGCAGAGGAAGTTGAACAAAACAAGCTATTCTAATTAGCAATCTCTTATATCAAATCCTCTTTCCTCAATTAGTTATTAAAATTATCTTGGCAACAGTGTGCCCTATTTTTTAGGATTAAGAATCAGGGAAGGCAATTCCTTGATAAAAAATGTGGAGGAATCTGGATAGGGAAGTCTGTGAGAGCCTGAGGTTACGCATGCCATCTACACATTCTATAGAGACTGTTGTTAAATTGATATTTTCTCTGCAAGATCATTTTCTTCTCAGTTTGGCAATTCTGAACATATAGACTTTTGGCTAAGCAGGCCATAAGCCAGCAGTCTTTATGTTGTCTGATTCATTCCACTGGACGACCTATCATAAATCACATTGCCTCAGTAAAAGGTTATGATTTCAGGTCTAATTTGCTTCTGCTAAATTCTAAGAATTAAGTTGTCTTTTATCATGATTCCATATTTATTGTTTAATAAATATGCTGAGGAAATTGCTTGTCCTAAAGGAAAAAAGGTGAGATTTTTTTTTCTGAGTTTAGAAGCCTTTGAAAAAAGAAAATTCAGATCAACACATAATCAAATCCAATTGCAGAGAGCTGACTCTTATTGGTTGAAACACAGGCTAGGGCTTTTGCAGGGAGCCACTCCCCCATACAGACCTGCATTGCAGTCATGGATTTTTTTTATTCCTGCTCATCAGTGGAGACAGTCGGAAAGGACACATACATATCTCCTAAATTTTGATGTTTAAAATAAGGTATTATGAAAAGTTTACATCTTATTTGTAAGTATGAAAACACCTATTTTCCCCACTGTAAATCTCTTCATGGAAATTAAAGGGATTACAAATTTACAAACTTAAGTGAAATCAGCAATCACTAACATAGACTAAAATACAACACATGAAATTTGTTATCCTTAAATAAATTATGAACCATTTCCCAAGCATTTCCTCTGATAGACATATATTTAATGGACCAGCCTAGACATTTACAGGAGGTGGAATAAAAAAAATGTTACCAGTCACAAGACAAAAACACAAAAACATGCATTCCTGCATTATATAATATTGCTGATATATGAGTAGGGATAAGTAAAATTATTGAAACATTAGTATCTTCTGACCTTCCCCCTTTTATTTACATCGTGTGTGTGTGTGTGTGTGTGTGTGTGTGTGTGTGTGTGTGTGTGTATAATAAAATAAAAGGCACAGGTTGCTCTGTATACAGTAATTCTATATATTATTAAAGCCTCCTGCAATACATTCTTTATATGGATGTCATCCTTGTGAAAAAATATACAAATACAGACATATTATCCATGCAGCAGTAATTATTGCATGGGATAGAATCCATCTGCTAGTAAATGAGCTGCAGACATAAAACTCAAGATAAAAAAACAAATCTAATCACCGTAGTTCTAAGCACATAGCAGATATTCATAAATATATAATTGACATATTTAAATGCTTGTGCTGGATTATCTAATAAAATATGTTGTATGATATTCAAAAATATCAATTTTGTTAAAGAAATACTAAAAATCTGGATTATTACCACGCATGGAGTTACAACTAAAATAATCTAGTTCTGAAAAACAAGGAAGATAATCTAATTCTGAAAAACTAATACTGCTCATTTGAATACATTATTTTAAGGCAGCATTAAAATGTCAAATAACAGTTTTAAAGAAGTTGGGCTTTTCTAGAATTTCTCTCTTAAGATTTAATTCAAATATTTTCATGTCCAAGAGATGGATTCTTAAAAATCAATTGTTTATAATTGAAAGAGAAAACTCTGCAAAATAACTCCTGAGCAGTTGGCCATCTTGGCATCACTAGAAAACACCTCCACATATACCCCTCATAGGTTTTATTCCTAAGATTAACAATTTGTTGTTATACATTTAAGAAAATTTTAGAGAAATGCAGGATATCATACTGGTATAATTTCCAACATACATTTTAATAAAGCTTATTTTCAATAATAACCTTTTCCAATCTTGAGATTTCTAGATAAAACAAATAAGCACACACATATATGGATGAAGGTGAAGCAAAGATATATGAGTACTACCTTAATTTTTCACCATGTAATTAATTTGCTTGCCCAGCTAAATGGCAGCACTTAATACAAACTTGTCTGATCCTGAAAAGTGCAACAAGGTCAAATTTGGTATTTGAATAGGAAATCAACAATACTTGGGCTATTGGTTCAAACTGGAAGTCAAAAATAATTTCGAAAGAAATGGCAAGCCATCTGTGCATTGATTCCAAACTATGTCCATGAAATCACCAGAAGTCAGGTCTGTCTCAAAGGGAACTTTGTTTCCTTGCTTGAAGTAGGTTTAACTATGTTATTAAACAGCAACCCTGAAGATGTTATCACTGTTATCAACATTATTTTGAGCAGTTTTCTATAAATCCTATATTTGTGTACAGTTAAGTGTACAGTTTAATGTCTCATCAAATCATTTCTGCATATATTATCTGCCTCTTTACTTTCAAGAAATCTTAGGAGAAATCTAATAGTACTACAAACCACTAATTAAGTCAGGAATTCAAGGTAAGAATTTTTTTGATAATGGTTCCATTTCAACTAAAAAGCAAAACGCTGTTTACTTATTGTGTTGTAAATTTGTAAGAATGTATAATTTATAAGATTTGGTTAGTATTAATATAAATACTTTAACTGTAGATCAGGAAAACCAAAACTATAATCCCGATACCAAATTATCATCTTTCCTCTGGAAAACCGAATGAGATAAACGTTTGTTTGAACTTCACTGAGCATATATATGCAACTGTGCATGAACTGAGAACTCAATCCCCCGCCCTATGCCTCTGAAGAAAAGATTTCTGGCAAGGTCTTAGCCGTTGTTCCCGAGAGATTTTGCTCTTCCTAGGGAGGTGGAGAGAGCGCCTTTCTTTCTGCTGGGGACAACAACGCTGGCTCCTCCGCCTCAGCTTAAGGGTGCGCAGCCGAGAAGAAATGGCGCCCTTTCTCTGGCAGTCCAGCAACACCAGAAACCGGCGAAAGGCTCAGCCGAAGACTGCCGCGTGGCAGAAAACTAACGTTTATTTATCTAGCCTACGAAACTCCAATTGAAGCTGATTTATCAGCCGAAGAGGGTCTCTTTTGTGGAAGGGTGGTGAGGAAAGCCGGGAGGATGGGTGTCTATCAAACATTTATTTCGAATTCGGTCAGCAGGGTCGGCCGATTTGCATGGTTAACGGCTTCTTCTGGGAGCGTCCCACGTATCTCCCTGTGTGTGTGGGGGGGTGAAGCAACGCGCGCCATCGAAGCGCCTCCGTTCACCCTGCAAGCCAAACGCAACTCGGCTCCATGCGTCGGAGTCCAAGATGGAGATTGCGAGCGAGCAAAACGGAAGGACCGTCTTTCGCCCGGTACTCTCTTTCTAGGACGGCGAAAGCACAGCCCAGAAAGGACAAATGAACAAATCGGTCCAGGAAGGGGCAAGCGAACAACCGAGCTGCGTTTAGATAAAGCAGCCGGCTTCCCAATCACTTATTCCCTCCTTTCCTTGCCGTCCTTTTTCAACCCGGCGCCGCCCGGATGCATCGGACTGGCTACAGTAACTCCGAAGAATCCTCAAGGGCGGCGAGATCACGTGGGGCATACACTCCAATATATCAGGAAAGCGCGCACCAGTTCGGGAAAAGCTACCCAATACTGGTACACGCTTTCTCGACAAGCGAGAAACCACCGCTTCCCACCCGAAGGGAAGCACAGATTAGCCGGGTAGAGAAAGAAACGCAGCCACGCCGCTCCGCCCCCTCTCGAGTCCAACGATCTTCGCTACGAGCCGAGCAAGCGGAAACGCGCATATACACACGCCTCCTCCAAGCGGCCGATCGCGCGCTGGCGGCTCGGGCCGTTCTTTCCTACCCACTTCGCCTCGATGGTTTAAGGCGGCGCAACGAGCTGACGGACAGTCGCGCGCACCAAGCGCGTGGTCTAGAATTTCCCTCCCAGATTCTACCGTTGAGCTCCTTCGTGGCAATCCCCTCCTCTTTTTTCAGGTAGTGAATGACACGAACCACCCCATTCTTCCCCCTCCCCCGCCCGCCGGCACAGCTTGTAAAATACCGCACTGTATAGTAGCTCGTATCAAAATATAAATTTGAAAGAGTTCCCCCTCCTCCTCCTCCTCTCCCGCGTTTCCTTGCCGTCGAGCCCGCCTTCCCCTCTCACGTGCCCTAGCTTCCTCTGACCCGCTCCTCCCACCCTCTTCCTCTCGACTCCATATTGAGGCTGAAGGAGGCAAAACCCAGTCACAAAATGGAGGTAACGATGCTCGGCGTCGCGCGGGAACAGCGGCGGGCAATGGTCTTTGGCAGCAGCGGACCCTGGAGATGGCTAGGCGCGTCAGACGAAGCAGGGAGGCCAGGCGGGAAGGGATGGGCTCTTGACCGGCTGTGGAACTGGCTCGGTTCTTCGCTTTCCCTGCCTCCTCCCCCCCCCTCCCCCAGCTTAGCCATACGACGTCTCCGAAATGGCGCACCGGGCTGGAGAGGGGTGATGTGGAGGAGGAGGAGTAAGGCTTGGAGCGGGAAAGGCGGCTGCTTCGGCCGCCATTGTGACTCCCGCGCGGGGGAGATAGGCTGAACTCCAGCGAGAGCAGCCGCAGTAGAGCCGGGGGGGGAGGGGGGAGTCGTCAGCGTGGCCCGTTAGGTAAATCCCAGGCAGCCGGCCCAGTTTCCTTGGAAGGGACGAGAAGGTTAACGGAGGATACAGCGCGCGCAGATCCCGCCGCCGACTCGTAATTGTGCAGGATTTGGTTTAAACTCTTAGGAAAACGCTCCCTTTTTTCCAGCGGTGTGTGTTGTATTTTGCAATTCGTCAGCAAGTCCCATTGAGTAGGATCCTCAAATATGAATTGTTGAACGCTGCTTCTGTGAACCCGGTCGTTGAGAAATAGTACTAAAGGTTTCTTGTCTGTGACGTCTGCCACCCCACCCCCACCCCCCCAGGGTGATATTGTATGTTCGTCGCCAGCTCACCGCAAAAAAGAAATAATAGCATAAGTGCTACAGTTAATTTTCTGTTTAAGCAGTCTTCTGGTAGGATTTGAATGATTTCGATATGGAAGCCATTGGGAGTTTTGATAGTTCTTAAAAATGGTGCTGGGCCACTTAATGTTAATGTTTGGAATCAGTATCCTTTTTTTCCTTGACTATGAATTTTGCTGGTTCAGATAACCACATCTTCTATCTCAGGTTTAATGAATCTTTAGATTCTTGAATGATTAGTATCCAAACCTAAGTTCTGTAATTACATTAAAGTAAATAGTCCTGTTATGTCTTCGAGTGCTCTTCACACTTGTAAGTACCACAGGATTAGTATACGGTAATTAAATCCTCTCTTTGAATCCAGGTGTGACATAAAAGTCAGTAAACTGTATATAAGATTGCACTGTGGAATAAATTAACTTTCTGGACCCTTTATTTCTGAATTATTTAATTTATCCTCATACCATAGTCACAATTTTAAAAGGTTTTTTTTTGCCTCTGCCACATAAATTGCCAAGCTATATTCAATTTTTAGGAAATCATTAACCTATGCACATCTAAATTGCAGAAGGAACAGACAGTTATGATTGTATGTCACCAACTTATTTGGAAAAATGTGCCACTCAGTTGAGTTCCAAGTAGCCTGAAGTATACATGATTGAACCTAAAACACTTCATTTGGGGGGGGGGGGGAGAGAGAGAAGGAATCATAATTTGGGGCATAAAATATAGAAATTATGTTTTTGTCAAATGATTCAACTAGAAAACAGTTTGGTTCAACATGAATTCAAGGTCATAAGATGACTTTAGCATTATATTTTTAACACTAAAGATCAGTGATCCTAAAGTTCTAGCTTAGCTGCTTCTTTCTGTGGGACTCTGCTGGGGCTTGCTATTGTGTGGTGTTTCTAGGCTTGCATTCTCTATCTTTGCTTTTCCAAATTATAATTTGGGAATATGTGTCAGCAGCTGATGCTTCTGTGTCACCTATAGTTTTGAAAGAAAAACCAGAAAGGGCCTTTCTTGTATTTCTTGTTTGATTTTTCTTTTTTCTGGCCTTGTAGAAGAAAGAGTTTTCTATTTGTATTAGTAGAAAAGCCCGCAGTTTTAAAATTCCATCTGCCCATTTTTAAGTGGGCAGGTATAATATGGAGGCAAAACGGATGCAAAGATTGTCCAAGTTATGTCCCATTTTTATTTCAAGAAAAGTTTTGTATGCATATCAGAATCTTAGCAAGCAAAGAGATCAAAGAAAGTATACAAAAGTATATTGGAACCCAAGAATATTTTTAATTGGAGAGGGGGTTTTTTTTTGTGATAATCTATACCAGCCTCAATTATACTTGTAATTCAGTTACTATATTGTAAGCAATTCTTTTAGCTGAATGCAATTTTATCAATTTTAGATTCAGCTCTCTCAAATCTATAGTCTTGTACAGTTTTATAACCCTTCCCAGATAATAGAAATATCTCTGATGGACATCAGAAACATTCAAACTTGGTTAAAAGAATGGTATGAGGTAGGACAGCTCTACGAAATACCAGAAAAAAATGTTCAAACCTCTGAAGGCAAGGAGTTCCAAAGGACAGAGATTGTAACAAAGAGGACTTGCCACCTTGACCTTATCTCAGTGGTGATGCAGTGGTTAAAAGGCAGTATTGCAGTCTAATTCTGCTGATTGCCCACTGCCAGCAGTTCAAGTCTCACCAGTTCAAGGTTGACTCAGCCTTCCATCCTTCCGAGGTCGGTAAAATGAGAACCCAGATTGTTGGGGGCATATGCTGACTCTGTGAACCACTTTGAGAGGGCTGTAAAGCACTGTGAAGTGGCATATAAATCTTATTGCTATCTCCATCACTTCACATAGAGTGAAGACTTTTTTTTGAGATATTCTTACCCAACAGTTAGGTTCACCTCTCTCAAGGCAGTACCTAATAACTTGGTGCAGTGGAGGTGCTGTTTTTAAATGTCAAACATGTTTAATAATTTGTTAACTACTTAATAATTTTGGCCATAGTGAAATACTAGTGCCCAGTTACAGCTGTGTTTAAATGGTGCATTTTTAATTAATATATATCTGAGCAAGGTCTTGAGTACTTACATGCACAAGCTTGATTTAAGACATTCTGAAAGAAAACAGTGAGAAACCTATTTTCCAAATGCGATAGTAGCTTTCAAAGCATTGCTATAGCAAAAGCCTTAAAGTATTAATAACCCCTCCCAGATCTAAAGATCTAGAACAGCACAGTCAAGAGGAATATCCAGGGAATAGGGTGTTTATAAACTGAGTACATTGGAGATGGTATTGATTCTCTCTCCCCTGCTGGGATTTGCTTCTTTAGTCCATATGATGAATGCAGATAAATATATTATCTATTTAGAAACAATTTTAGTCTATTCTTACTGCATAGTTTTGAATACAGTTTAATTGGCTAGCAGTTCATTTTGCTATCCTTATAGCATGAGGAACATGCTTGTTTTTTTCAATTGATACTCTGTTTTTATTTAAGAAATACATTATATGAGTTGATAATAGAAACCCATCTTTTTTTACTTATTTACTTATTCTCTCATACAGTAACATTACTTAAGCTAAAGTGGCTCCAATATATTGTCCATTGAAAATTAGGGCCCCTTTATTTGGTATGAGAGTAAGGAGAAAACTCACAGGAACTCCTACTACTTGTTACCTAGGTTAAAAGGAGCAACTGAGTCAGAACATACTCCCAAAATGGCGTGTAAAGAGGAGAGAGAGGCTGAAGATTACAAGAGAAGGGGAAGAAGATCCTCACAGGTGGAATATTTTTATGATTTTAGCTTTTTTTTAACTTGAGTTAAGTGGAGTCAGTTTTTGCTTGCTGCTGCTTTTGATCGGTCTATGTGGCTCAGATTTCACATTGCACTACTCTGTTCTGCTTCGCTTTTGAAAATACATTATTTCCTTTTACCAGTATAAAGGTTTGCAGTAAGTGTACTATTATATGCATAATTCTATAAATTTATGTTATTGTAAAGGGAATAATTTGAAAACTAATATCAAAATAAATCTTAAAATTGTAGTTAAATTATTAAAGTCCAGAAACAGGCAATTATTGGTGGTTCTGTCTGCTTGAATGAGCATGTCTAGTTGACTAAAATCCATGTTACATTGAGGAGGTAACTACAGGTAGCCCCCAACTTACAACAGTTCATTTAGTGAACATTCAAAGCTACAAAGGCACTGAAAAAAGTAACTTATGACCATTTTCACAGTTATGATTGTTGCAGCATCCCCATGATCATGTGATCAAAATTCAGATGCTTGGCAAATTGACTCATATTTATGATGGTTGCAGTGTTCTGGGGTCATGTGATCACCTTTTGCAATCTTCTGACAAGCAGTTAATCAAGAAGGCAGATTCACTTAACAACCATGTGTGGCAAGAAAGGTAGTAAAATGGGGGAAAACTCACTTAACAAATGTTTCGCTTAGCAACAAATTTTGGGCTCAATTGTGATCGTAAGTCGAGGACTACCTGTATTACTGCTGTTGCATCAGTATTGTTCCATTCAAAACTACAACGTTGAGAACTGAAAATGTAACATTCTTTTAAAAAGAACATTGTATCTGTTTCATATAGTAAAAAAACTGAATCCAGACTCAGAGTTGCATCATTCAAAATTAGGTCATATACAGCTCTGAATTGATAGAACAGCTTCACTTGAATAAATACCTGAATCTTTGGGTTATGTAATATTTACATATGTTCAGCAGTTAAGGTGTTTTTGAGAACTATGGCCATCTGTTGAAATTAACTATAGAAACTAATTATTAACAGTATTTAAGCAAATGATCTTCAACATATTAGAAGTAATCAATATATGCTTTAAATAATAGAACTACTACAATTGAAAAATTCCTCTTTGTATTCATTACGATTTCTAACTTATAACATAGTTATAAGGAACTGCAAGAGCTTGCTACTGTCCACAGACAGATGGCTTGTATAAGCTACATAAATGTACCTTAAGGGATTAGGGAGAATTAGAATGATACAGTGGTAGTTCTTGAAAAAATTGTAACAGTCCAGACTTACTTTTAGTTTATTTAGTGGAACCTTTATTTCCTCTGTAGTGTTGAATTGAATACAAATTATAGAAACATAGAAAACTGATGGCAGAAAAAGACCTAGTGGTCCATGGCCTTTTCCATCTCTAAAAAAAAGAGATTGTTGGGACTAGCAATTTGGTAAGAAAAGGCTTTAGAATTAAGAGTTATGGAGACTTCACTGCTTTACAATAGGTGATATGTTCTTGTTCTTTTGTCAGGGAAAGATTAAAGTGTACCAGCAGTATTCCACTCATTATAAATACAACTATCCAAAGAGGAAGTATAGGCTAACTGTTTTGTCAGTATGGCCATTGATTACAATTTCCATTTTTCAAACACCATAGGAGATCAGAATAAACATTTCAGCTAGGTTATTAAGGCCAATCACAATTTGATGTTTAATTTCCATTATTCAAAACTCCCTTGAAGTCAGCTGTTGCTATAAAATTCAAATAGTTTTACATCTCAAATGCAGGTATTTTTTTTTCCTATTCTGTGTACCTTTATCATTAGACACACGCTACTTGATTCACTGACAAAATGACTGTCAGTTAAATAACTTCCTCCTTCCTTTGCAATCTTGGAATTTGAGGTAATGATTTTAGTCTTTTAAAATGTGTTGTTACTGAGGCAGGAAAAATGGTGATGTGTTTGTTCTGAGAATCACCAGTAAATCTGATTAATTCAAAAAATGTATAATCTCTAATAAATGCAAATTGAACTTAATGATACCAAATTTATGTTCTTCTTGGTGAATTGTTTCAAATGAAGAGTTGCTAAACAGGGAAGTGACAATGTTAATATGAAAAATGGAGATATTTTTAGTCACTTCATTTCCTGGATTTATCAGTTTGTAACTAGTGATATGTTTGGAAAGAAAATGTATTGAACTCTGTACACATTCTCCTCGAGTTCTGTTGTTCCATTCTGCCCACATGAGACTGTTTTCAGAGAGAAGGATCCATAACCGTTCACCTGCTCTGAATTCTATTAGTCTAGAATTTGGAACATATCCGGAAGTTCTGGATAGAAGAAACAAGATTTTCAAATTGAGAAATTGGACTAGGAAACTACTGAACAGCCGTAAGGAGAGAGAATAATTTTGACTCTTTACTGTTTTCTAGTGAACCTAGTGTTTAAAGAAGTGTGGTAACCCTTTTGGCAGCCTGGCACTGGCTAGTTGCCCTCAAATAAAAGGATGTGTAGCTTCTATCTCTTAGACTTCGGCCTCGGATTCTTTTTAAAAAAAACCTTCCCTCTGTGGCCGGTTGGTTGCCATCCATCCATCTAAATTAATATGGAAGATCTAAGTCAGTGATAGTGAACCTTTTGGGCTTGGCATGTCAAAAATTCAGAAAACATCTTTCTACTAACATGGTCTCCAACCACGAACAAAAGAAATAATTCTGTATCTCTCCCTTATCTAGGCTGCCCTGAACAGCAGCACTTGGCAGCACCAAGACTAGGCTCAAGTAGAAGCCCAGGTCTCGTCTTGAGCCCTTGCATCACTGCTGCCACTTAAAAAAGCTGCCTTGCCCCGTTCCCTAAGCAGCACAAGCCTTGGAGAATGTGTGATTGCCCCATGGCCCAACACTCTCCAAGAATTGCCATGCACCATTTACTTTCAGGCATGCTTTCTTTCTGTTGACCGGCCCTTGCAGCCTATCCAAGGCTGCTCCAGGTTGCATAACACCTTGATTTGTGAAGCAGCTTTATAGAATGCTTTTCCATTGCCTCCAAAAACCGTTTGAAAGCATGCCCTGTTTTTGCATGATTTTTAGAAGCTCTGAAGGCTGCACAAGAGCACACTTCATTCTTATGTGTCCTCTGCTATCTCTGAAAATCGTGTGAGAATAGATTGTGCTTTCAAGATTAGTTGTTCTCATCTGTTGGTGAACACTAGTGTGTCACCCAAAACAATCCGGCATGTCACCTTTGACACGTATGTCATAGATTCTCCATCTCTGATCTAAGTACTGTAGTTTGGGGGTTTTTTTCAGTCCAGAGCATTGCATCCAAAGTTGGCATCAATCACTCGATTTTAGACCAAGAAAACCATGTGGAGCACAAATATTTCACTCTGCGCATGAGTTATCTGAAAGCTCAAAATCATATAGCAATTGTGAAATTTTATTTGGAGATATTTTTCCTGTGTTTCCCTTTTATCTTGCTTTCTGTCCTATCAGCCTATCTGGCAGTTTCAGTTTTGGTTCTTCATGTCATCAACAGGCAGATTACTAAGTGACTTGGGAAGATGGCTCAGAAGCAGAAAGTGCACAAGCGGGTGCTGCGGAGGAGAAGTGAAGGCGTGGCTGGCACCCCTTTCCTACTTTTTCCTCCCTTGCAGAGTCTCTAGGCTCCTCCACAGCATGGCTTGTGCAGAGCTGTCTTTGTTTTTCTCCACAATACTACTTTGTTCAATATTGGTTTCTCTGCAGTGGCACCAGCTACTTGATGCTGCGGGGGAGACTCAACGCTCACACTGTGCGGGACAAGTGAGCTCCGCAGAAGAGAAGACTGGGGGGCGGGGGGGGGAATGCCTGTGACTCAAAATCTGGGATAAATGCATACATTGGGACAGGAATAAAAGTTGAAACAGCATCTGATGTGTGAGCCATCATGGGCCTTACAGAAGAACTCTGCAGGCCATAAATGTGAGATATCTGGATTAGTATGGCTAGAATCCAATAGCTTTTGACTTCGTTAGAATATTTTGAACAAAATAGTATGAACTTTGCAAAAAGAAAAACAAGAAAAACTGGAATTATGCTAAATTTTGTTTAAAATATCTATAAAATTTTCTAAATATCTAGATTTTATATCATATCTAGATAGAATGTAATGAACCTCTAACAGTAATAGCCCTTTGCATGGAAATATATATATATATTTATAAATAGGGCTATTGGCAGTTTTACTGCACTTGTGATTTCTACTTTTCATAAGTCATATAGATTTCAGTTGGACAAAGCTTAGAGCAGTTATGAATAGAATTGCAGCCTCAGCTTATAGCTGTATGCCTACCTGTTAGAAAATAAGTACATAAGTAAATTTGTATCATACTGAAGCATATAGCTATAGAAATGATAAGTTACTTAATTGCAAACTGTGGACAAACCGCTTAAGTGAATTTCTGAGCAGCAGTATGAATCTAGTGCAGATATTGAAACTTCTCTTCTTTTTCAGGGTCATGATCCTAAAGAACCAGAACAATTGAGAAAGCTGTTTATTGGTGGCTTGAGCTTTGAAACAACAGACGATAGCCTAAGAGACCACTTCGAAAAATGGGGCACACTCACAGATTGTGTGGTGAGAAATTATAACATTTGTATGTCTGCATTTGGGATAAATCTCTGTTCTACTCAATAGGATTAGAGCATTAGATTTAAACAACAAATGTTTCAATTCTCTGTATTATATATTTCTTGAAGGTGATGAGAGACCCACAGACAAAACGCTCTCGAGGCTTTGGTTTTGTGACCTATTCTTGTGTGGAAGAAGTAGATGCTGCAATGGCAGCTCGACCTCATAAAGTTGATGGCCGTGTGGTAGAGCCAAAGAGAGCGGTTTCTAGAGAAGTAAGTAATTGTTAAAAATGTTACATCTTGATTTCACAAATGCTTACTTATTTCTAAATGTGTTTTTCAAATATTGAACTAATTTAAAAGCTTAAAATACTAATTTTAACTTAAAATTTCATAGGATTCTGTGAAACCTGGTGCTCATTTAACAGTAAAGAAAATATTTGTTGGTGGAATTAAAGAAGACACGGAAGAATATAATTTAAGAGATTATTTTGAAAAATATGGCAAAATTGAAACCATTGAAGTAATGGAAGACCGGCAGAGTGGAAAGAAAAGAGGTTTTGCCTTTGTGACATTTGATGATCATGATACAGTAGACAAAATTGTTGGTATGTAGTATTTTGTCTTTGGGGTAACTTCTGTTTGCTAAATATTGATGTATATTATGTTTTAATAAACAAAACTTTTGTCGTAGGAATAATATAAGATAGTTAAACGTTTTTAAAAGATTATACTTTGTAGCCCCAAATTCAATTCTTGACTTTTTTTCTCCTGTGTATTTACATCAGTTTCTACAATTTTTACAATAGTTGTTTATTCACAAGCACATGTTTGACTCCATTATTTCCATTACCCAGAGCTTTCTTGAATTTTTCCACTATGCTTAAATGCCTGCCTGGGAGGCAGTATGATAGCCAACATTTCTCATAAAGTACAGTATCTTCAATTTGCTTGTTTGCTGTTATCTTCAATTTGCTTGTTTGCTGTTATCAGTGCACAGAAGTCCAGTAGCCACCTTTGTAGCTGGATGAATTTCCAAAACAAATTGAACAGCTTAACTAATAACTTTAGCAGAATGTCAAAATCTCAAAGAAACCTCATTCCAAAGGAAATATATACTTACATCAAGAGAAATAAACAGGGGAATGGTTTTGAGAGATTCCAGCTCAAATGGTGATTATTGGTTACACAAAGGCAGGTTCAAGTCAAAACACTAATTGCAGTTTCAATTTATTTTTTTAAAATATCTTTATTATATTAAATACCAATAAAATGCAAACTAATGTGAAAGAAAAAAGGAAGAGGATAAAAGACTAAAGTTTAAAAGTAACAAAAAAGCAAATATTGATGGACCAGAAGAATCATAGCCTCCTCACTATAATTTAATATATTTGGGTCATTACTGAGGAAAGCACCAAAAGAAACTGATAGGGAATATCTGGTTTGTCAAACAATTTTTCTAAGGCCAAGAACTCTTAGCTCTTCTGCAACAAGGCTTCCCAATCTAATATCTTCCTATTTGTACAAGCAGAATTTTACCTCCATTCTATACTCATTCAATTGAGTTGGGCTGATTGGAAAGCATTGTCATGTTTTGCTTGCTTGCTACTTCAGACATTTGACTCTAAGAAGCTCTTTTACTTTCCTTTAAAACTCTCTGGGGTCCACATATTCCAGAAGAAAAAAGGAGGAGGGTCTGATTGGAAACCAGAATTCTGCTTTTTTCTGCTCGGGGTTGAAAGGCAAAGCAAGCCAGAATAGAGGTCAAAACAATGTTAACTCTATTTAAAGTTAGAGATAACAATCTGAATAAATTACTTTGCAAGTGTTTGTGGATGTCCTTGAAAATGAAGAGGTTTCATCATATTTTTAATTACACGTGGGTAAGAGAATTAGTATAGGTTCTTTATGTTCCTGTTTTTTGTTTGTTTTTTTTAATTTTAGTATATTTTACATTTTTTTGCATAAATCATTATTGAGCAGAATGCATGTTTTCATAGTAATAATTTCAAAATTTATTTTAGTTCAGAAATATCACACTATAAATGGACATAACTGTGAAGTGAAGAAAGCTCTCTCCAAGCAAGAAATGCAGACCGCAACTGCACAAAGAAGTGAGTCTTAGTCAGTAGGAGTCCAAAATGCAGCAAGTATCTACCTATTGAGCACCATTAGACATTCACTGTGTTGTTTTTATTTAAGGTCGTGGGAGTAGTTCAAGCAACTTCATGGGTCGTGGAAACTTTGGAGGCAGTGGTGGAAGTTACAACAGAGGTGGAAGTTTTGGTAGTAGAGGTACATGTTAGTTCTCCCCAGTGTTCTTCCAAGATACTATTTTACCCTATTGGTTGTTAACTTGTTCATAACATAATACTTTTGTTCTGCTTTAGGAAGCTATGGTAGTGGAGGTGGTGGCAGCAGTAGAGGAAGCTTTGGCAGTGGCGATGGATATAATGGTTTTGGTGATGGTAAGCGTGGTAGTACAAATACAACTTGCATAATACCTGAGCTATATTACTTTCAGTAGCTTGGCCGCCACACCTGGTTGCACTGGTGTCAAAAAGATTTCAGTTCGAAAGTGGGCTTGGTGAGGATCAGATTGGGAAAGGTTTTTAAGGGATAACATTTTTCTTCCTTTATAAAACCAATCCTGTCCCTGGTATGAAAAGGAGTAAGAAGTTATATTTATCATTAAAGAAAACAAAAGTATCATAATAGGACACAGCTTTTAGTGACTATGGAATATCTTGACATAGGAAATGTTAAGTTGAGGTATACAGAAAATCTGTGTACTGAATAGGTAGATGATTTAAGCCAGTTACTATTAGCTTAACCCATTTATTTCAATGGAGCACAGTGTCATTGCTTTCAAAGCAAGTACTAAAATATGACCTAATGTCTTCCTGTGGAATATTGCTTATGTTCTTCAAACTAGGTACTTCCATTTGTTTGGAAAAACAGTTCTGATCTCAAAGGCATATGTGGTTAATAATCAGGAATGATGAATGCTGCAAACCAAACATCTGAAATAAAGAGCCATTGGCAGATGGTTGATTGATTTTATTTCCCAGGTTCTTCTATCTTGTTTATAACAATTTTTTGTTACATTTAATTCAAGGTGGAAACTATGGCGGTAGCCCTGGATATGGTAGCCGAGGTGGTTATGGTGGTAGCCCAAGCTATGGAAATCCAGGTGGTGGATATGGTGGAGGAGGTGGAGGCTATGATGGTTATAGTGAAGGAGGAAGCTTTGGAGGTGAGAAGCCTTGAATTGCATTAGAATTATAAATATTTATAAATATAAATTTAATAAATATTAGCATCATCATTAAAAAGTTCAATAAAATTATTTTTTTACCTATCACTTTAAAACATGTAGGTTTCATTAAGAAAAATGTTATGCAATGTAAACTAAAAGTACTCTTGCAATGTTGTGAAATCACAATGAAAATTTTGTGAAGGATTCACTGGCATGTGTCAGTGCATGCTGTCATCTGTTAGATAGGAAGCTTAATTTTCAAGAGCTCCAGTTCTAGCTGCTAGGGATATGACATTGATTTTTCTAACCTGTTTCTGTTTTATAAGGAGTTTGTTCTGTTAATTTTTCTGTAGCATTCTATTTTTAAAAAAATTTTTAAAGGAGATGTAGAGGGCATAAGGATTGGCCTTAAAGGACAGAAGGAAGAGCCACTATTAGGCAGCAGTCAAATAAGCACCAGGACCAGAAAACTAATTTGAGATAACATTTCACACACAAGCCCCTCCCTAGCTCAGATAAAGTTAAGGAGAGGGAAGTACATTCAGACATGCGGAATTATCTTGCTGTAGCTTTACAATAAAGGTAGTACTGACCTTCATGGCATTGGTTTCTTAGTCTGGTCTACATGTAAGACTAACACTAGGTAAATGTCACATTCTTTCTGAAGCTTTCCTCAATACGATTTATATAGCGATAGCACTTAGACTTATATACCATCCCATAGTTCTTTACAGCATTCTCTGGGTGGTTTACAATGTCATCATATTGTTTCCAACACACTGGGTTCTCATTTTACCAACCTTGGAAGGATGGAAGGTCGAGTCAACCTCGAGCCTCATCAGGATTGAACTTCAGTCTGTGGGCAGAGTTCACCTGCAGTACTGCATTCTAACCACTGCACCATATATGAAATATTTGGGTTGATTGCTGGCCCACAGTTTCAAGCATAAATATTCCGATCAGCGTATATTTCTAGAAAGAGCAAACTTGAATCTGTTGATTTAAAAGATGATGAACAAATGAAATTATCAAATATATGCATCAGTATGGGAACTGAAACTGGGAACTACTTTAAATTTCCTTTACCTAGAAGAAAGATGACTCTATATTTAAAGAATATTGGGAACTACAGGGCATCGTGAAAAAATTATGACACACTAGGGGTACTTTGAATTGAGAAAGTTCAGCTATCTGCCAGCCGGTTTATGGAGAGGCTGGTACAGTATGTCACTTGCTTACAGATTGCTTTTTTTTCCTTATTGAAAAAAATTTTTGGTACACTTAAATTGAAGCAGAAGGAGATGCATGGCTTTTCTTCCTCCCAGTGTTCCTAAGGCTTGTTTCTCACAAGTTATCGTACCAAAGTTACTAGCTGGAATCAAGTATTGTTTGTTTCTTACCAGTGGAGAAAAGAAGAACAGAAACAATGAGTTCATGTCTTCCATTTTTGTAGCTAAAAACTGCATATGTTTTTATGTTTTACAACTCACATTGTTCATCGAAATTTCATAAAGTACCTTCAGTAAGTCCATAAAATGCATATGTTGCATATTAAATTGTATGCAGTAGTGCTTCATTTATTTAATCTAATGAAGTACTTTTCTAAATTACTTCAAATTATATAACAGACTTGATGAACATAAAATTAAATTTCTGTTTTAGGCAACTATGGTGGCAGTGGAAGCTACAATGATTTTGGCAACTACAGTGGACAGCAGGCTTCAAGTTATGGACCCATGAAAGGAAGTGGCAGTTTCAGTGGCAGAAGTTCAGGCAGTCCCTATGGTGGTAAATGCAACATTAAAATATATGCAGCTGGCTAGTATCTTTCAACAAGAACTTGAATATAAACAGTTATACTCCATTTGTAGGTAGCTATGGATCAGGTGGAGGAAGTGGTGGCTATGGTGGAAGAAGATTCTAAAAACTAGTGGGATAATGGTATGTATGCTACAAATAAGTGTTTTTAATTAAGCTTACAACATTTCTTTGAGAGTAATCTTTTTTTTTTATCCTGTATTCAACAGGCTACAGTTCTTAGCAGGAGAAAGCGAGGAGTTGTCAGGAAAGCTGCAGGTTACTTTGAGACAGTCGTCCCAAATGAATTAGAGGAACTGTAAAATCTGCCACAGAAGGAGCGATGAACCATAGTCAGAAAAGTTACTGCAGCTTAAACAGGAAACCCTTCTTAAGGACTGTTAATAGCCACAGTTTGCAAAGAGTGCAGCTATTGATTTAATGCAATGTAGTGTTTAGATGTACATTCCTGACTTTTTTTAATTTGTTGTTGTAGCTTTGTCTTTTCTTCATAAAATCAGGTATATTGCCCTGTAAATTTGTGGTAGTGGTACCAGGAATTAAAAATAATTAAGGAACATTTAATTTTTTTTTCAATACTTGTGTAGTTCAGTTTTTTCTTACCGAAACTTCTTTAAACAAAGAAATGTAGTTTTAGGGTATATTCTTGCTAGGAAAAAAAAATCAGTGCATTATAATCTGTATTAATTTAAAACAATAGAAATGCTGAACCGTTTTAAGTACTTTTATTTTTTTTCTGCATATGTAACCAAATGACATGAGTTGCACATGCATAGGGAGAGGAAAGATGTTTGCATTAAAGCTTGTTTAGCTGTATAATTAGGACTGAGTCATTTAAACCAATGCTTGTGAATGATAAAAGCTTTACTTTCAAATGAGAATTCCAGATATTTCTGGGTTGTGCATATCATAATTTGTAGCATTTGTTTTTAGTTTAAACCACCTAAGTAAATAAGCATTGACAAGATCTTTTAAAGTTTATTCAGTTTGCCTCCCACTTTGCTGATATATAAAGGAGCTACAAGAAACATTGGCAGAACAGGTTTCTGCCTTTTATAATTGTTGAGACTCAATTTCCCTCAAATTGCAAACAGATTAAATGCACACATATAATTAAATTAAAACTTTGAATCTAATAGCGTGGGTCTGTTACTTAGCTTACAGTTCTACAGTTTCATATGTATATATATCTGCCCTAAAAATATAGGTTCATCTATAAAGGTGCCTAAGTTCTACTGTGTATAATTCTGTATGCCCCTTTCTATCTGATGCTAATTTGCAGCACAGAAACAATCCCTCTGAGTTCGTTGGAATAAGTATAACTCTTCTAAGCATGAATGCATCAAGATGTTTCACATACTTTTTAATGCCCCGATAATAGGTCTTGAAGGTAAAGTGAAAGAAATAGGAGCTAATTTGGTAGAACCTGTTGTTACTAATGAGGGTCCTATGGCTACAGTTAAATAAAGACTGTTCGTTGGAATGATTTGATAAAAATTATTAAAGTCACAATCTTGATTAAGTTGTTTACTCCTTCACTTACCTAGGTTTATTTACAGCCATGTTCCCTAATAATTTGCTATCCTTCTTAATCTGATCAGACTTCTTTTTGAACTATTGCCAGAGCAGTGCTTTCTGTCAGTACACATCCAGAAGAGTAGGGCACAGTGAGTAGAAGAAATTCAGACATTTTTCACCTCTTATTTCTGTAGGTCAATGAGTTTAAGATGAACTTAATTCCAGTGTAGGAATTGATTGCTGAACAAATTGCTCAAGAATCAGACATGAACTCGTCATTGGGTATAGAATGCTATGGTTAATGTTTACTTTAACATAAAGTATAAAAGGAAACGTGGTGGCACGGTGGTTAGAATGCAGTATTGCAGGCTAATTGCCGACTGCCACCAGTTTGATCCTGATGGGCTCAAAGTTGACTTAGCCTTTCATCCTTCCAAGGTCGGTAAAATGAGGACCCAGATTGTTGGGGGTTATATGCTGACATTTGTAAACTGCTCAAAGAGTGTTGTAAAGCAGCAGTCACCAACCTTTCCAGCTTGCCAGCCTGGGAAAGGTGTGAGTGGCAGGCGTATGCATGTACAACTCCATTTGTGCAAGCGGTGGGCACACACTTCCTACACTCATGCAAATGGAAATCCGTGCACAAGCGGTGGTGCTTGCGCACAAAGCTCCACTCATGTGAGTATCAGGCACATGCAGTCACGCATGAAGCCCCACTTGTGCACGCAGAGGGTGCTTGAGCTTCTGTGCAAAGCTTCACTTGTGCGAGCAGAGGGCACTTGCACGCGTGAAGCTCCATTTGTGCAAACAGCTTTCTGAATGAGTGCAAATGTCCACCACTTGTACCAGTGGAGCTTCACACATGAGCACAAATGCCCTCCGGCTGCACAAGTGGAGCTTCGCACTGAAGTGCATCCTTGCTCAACATGTACGAGTGGAGCTTTATGCGTGCGCACGTGCCCATCTCCCATGGCATTTTCGAACAGGCTGCAGCCCACTACTGGGAGTTGGGGACCTCTGCTATAAAGCACTATGGGGTGGTATATAAGTCTACGTGCTATTACTATATGTGAACCCAAATCAAGAGTATCAGTCTCACAAAGATCTACAGTGTCATATGACTAAAAGTGGGAATGGTGATATGTCTCATCTCCAAGAAAGTGTCTGCATACCAATAGTCAAAATTTGTTGAAAGGGATACTGTAGTATTCTCATGTACATTTCTTATTTCTTAAACTTATATGCCACTCATCTCCCCAGTAGGGTGACTGGGGTGCTTACTTTAGTACACACATGTGCATTTCCTGTAAAGGTAGATCAGATATAACTCATCCCTTCTAAGTCTGTCACTGAATCCAGCAGCATAACTGGAGTAATTGGTTAAGACATTCAATCTGTTTTTAATGGAGATGGAATGACTCGATGTTATATAGAGAAAACAATACCAGTGTGTTAATCTTTTGTAAAAATGTGGAACCTGTAAGGTAATCAGTGACTTAGACCTAGATCTCTCTGAAATCTGACAAATAAAAGGAGTGGACAGTGAATAACCGGCATTAAAGGTGTCTTAGTCGAAATGAGGATCAAACGAGATTCAGACAGGACTGCAGCGCCCAAGTCAGCAAATTAAAGAAGGACAAGGCAGCAACAGCTTCAACTTCCAAACAAGAGAAGGCATAAATATACTATGCTGATAGTGAGCAGCTTCCCCAAAATAGTTAAATCTGCCTGTCAGTGATGAAATAACGAAGAAAGTCTAGGAAGAGTTCTTCACCAGTTGGAAGCTCCCCAGGTCATAGCTATTTGAGTTGGCCTACAATCGTAGGTCTAGCATTTAGACCTGAAAGGGGAGTAAGACTAGGTAAGGTTTGTCTCTAACACTTTTCATGAATTAAAAAATAATTCCTCTCTGAACATGGTAAGAAAGATCTGTTTGACTTGCAGATTGTTGAAGAAACCTCTGTGACCAGAGGTGGATTTCTTATTGGAAAACTTTTGCTTGGTAAGAATGTAGAACACTGATATTTCTTTTATTGTATTCTGAGCTTTGAAAAAGTTTTAGAGAGAACAATAAACTGGGTAAATGTGAAATATATTGAACATTTATTGTATTCACATCAATGTGAATGGGCATATTAAATCGAATTGGCATTTAGGTCTAAAATTCTACCATTCACAGTACTTCAGACAGATAGAGGTGGGTGGCTTAACAATTGGACCTTGCTGGGGATGAGGCTTAATTTAAGATTTTGAAGTTTTGGAGACCATATCTATGTGATGGGCGGGGTGGGGGAATCAAATATCCACCAATTAATGAGAAAACATTTTTTTAAAAAATCCTTTGTCTTCAGCTAAATTCGTGACTTGTGAATGGCTCAAAAAATTATAGTGGTCTCCAGTAGGATTCAGCATCTTCTATACAGTAGGTGTTGGTTATAATAGGCAATTTGCACACAACATCATATATCAGCAGGAATGGAATGGAAGGAGGGGGTGAGGACTACTCTGAGCTTGAAACAACATTTTCAATATTTTGAATTTTTTTTTTCCCTGATGAAACAACATACCTTTAATATAGCATACCCTGCTTACCTAGAACAAAAAGTAGTTAACTCTAGCAGAATATGGAAAGCAATGGAACAAATTATTTTGTTTTACTTTTGGGAACTAACTCTTAAGAATAGTGGTTGGTTGCTTTTTGCTGTTTGCATGCTCCTGGCATATAGCTTCTTAATGCCGTTACCAAAATTTGTCAGGAATCATTGTATTGTGGAGGGATAATTTCCCAATGATTTTGGTAAGAAAGGTGTATGATACATCACAGATAGTTGAACGTACCTACCTTTCATACAACCTGAAAATCCTGATTTTATTACTTGTGTGATTTTTTCAGTTAGAAAAGTAGCCAATAATAAAGTTAGCATTGCTGGATTCCTATTGGTAATGTTTCTAATTGCCAAATTGCAGGCAAGAAAATCAGTAACATTCTCACCTGGAATACTTGATGTGCCCTCTAAATTAATTTTCAGGTAACAAATCTTTAAAACGAGTTTCTGGGGGTTTTTAAGGATTTTTAAAAAATTCATTATGTAAACCTTAATTGTATAATCTAATATTGATATTCATTTGCCTTATTCTGTTGTTATTCTGCATGTAAGAGGATTCTGATTCCAGATTGTCTGCATTTTTTGGCTTGTCAGCATCTCAGTATAACTCACAATTTATGGATTTATGAGTAGTTTATAATTTCTGTACTTATCTACAGTAGCATCAAATGTACAAATTGTTATGTTATAGTAAATAGGAACTGTGGCTAATTGAAATTGAATATTAGAGAATATTTATGGATTGTGTCTTGCTATTCTAGGACTATGAGTGGCAAAGAGCACCTATGCTCCCTTTTTGTCTTATGAAAACAGGGTTGAGGCTAAAATGGGTACAGTAATCTCAGCAATCCCCAGCAAGATGGAAATGGGGTGAGTGCATGTGTTTCTCTGTGCCTCACATTTTACTAAAAGTATCTGAATCTTGTATGCGCTCATCTAAGTATTTTCCCAAACAAGACGGAGATCAACCAACCGTGTTTGGTGATGGGCTTTAAATACATTATGGTACTAGAACAGTGCCAGCATTAGGGATCTTGTACTCAATCAACTATTAGCAAAGTTAAGATATTCAATAGGTTACCATTCTTAATGTGCTAAATTGTTTGCTTTTATCTTCTGCTCTGCAGGATGACTAATCCTGAAGAAACAATCGTCTGTTTCCATAAATTGAAATTTTTGATTCTTCAGTGGAACATGCATACAACTGATTGCTTTGAGAGCAAAAATTGAAGCATGTAATAATCAAATGCTTATAATAAAACATAATTAATTATGATAGTTGATGAATCTGAATTCTAGTTCTGGACCATCATTTATTTCTGCATTAAGCAACTTGAGTTGCAGGATTTCTTCTAAATTGTTATGACACAAACTTGAAATATTTGAAGCCACTTAAAGAGATGTTGGATTCACATTGCTCATTTAGTTCCACATGAAACAACAGGTTCTGTGCAAATGCTTGACTCTAGCCTAGGGGATATGACTCAGAACTTAAGGACACATCCTGCTAGAACAAAACTTCAGGGCATGCTTACATGAACAAGTAGAACAAGTACACTCTCACAAATAATTTCTGACTGACGTGGATTAGTAATTTGTGTTGATATGTCAGCGTCCCATGAATTATCTGAGAATGAAAAATACTATTTTCCAATGTTCCTGTTTAATTCTGAAGCATAAGATGAATATTTTTACAATGGCATATTTGCAATTTCACTGTAAAACAGTAATTGGATGCTTTGTAGGCAAGGAAACAAAACAGTACCCTACCCAGGTATGCTTTTTTTTTCTTACGTGAGTCTAAAAAGAAAAGCACGAGAGAAAAAGCTGAAGACCCTGAGCCACATCACTGACTTCCTTAAAACTACAGTGAAAACCCATGAGAATTATAACCACTACAGTGCTCTTTCAAACAAGGTAATGTTTCTTCTACCACATAAAAGAGTGGTATCTTGTTCAATAAACTCTTCACAAAAATGCAAATTTTTCTTGAATGGTAGAAATGTAAAGCAGTACTAGTTTTAAGATGTAACAAAAGTCAAAAATGGTGGGGAAACAGGAACACTTGTGGATGGGTTGATTAGAAGATACTATGTAACGAGAGGGAAGCCTTCAGTGCCCTGGTTCTGTTCTACTTCAGTGCAGAAGTCACTGGAGCCTAAGCCGGCAACAACATTAAACTTTGCTATGGAACAACTTTCATCTTGATGCTACCTCCAATCAGAGTAACACGCTCTCCAATATTGATTGGAGATGAAATCCAAGTTCAGATCTCAAGCATAAAGCCTGTTGGATGACCAATGATACCTATCCCCTTTACACTGGACTGAATTCCATTACAGAAAAACAATGGGGTGAAATCTATTTTCAGTAAATCTGGCAAAGGGATTTGAGGGTTTGGGGTTTTTTTAACCTGATGCAATTCTATATATAGTTTTGAAATAAGAGTTGTTTTGGCTGCAATCCCAGATGCTGATTATTCCCTTTAAATCCTTTCTGGTCTTCCGTATCTACAGTACCTGCTCAGCACAGAACAGCTGAAGTTTCAAGTTTCCACACAACAGGATGTACAAGGAGGAAGGGTCTAGAAATGAACTGCTTAGCTCCCCCACAGTCTGCCCCCCTCAAAGTCCGAATGGCTCCCATCCTTATTAATATTTAGGAGGGCCATTAAAATGCTTGCAAAGAAAAGGGGGAAAGAGATAACCAGCAGCAAGGATGAAGGACAAGGTCACCATGGGTCGCTACTAGAAGACCTGAAAGACGGCTAGGAGCAGATTGTCATGGAAATCTATGGTCGCTGAATCGACACCAACTTGATGGCTCATACTCATTTAAGATACTTTTATGTAGATTCTTTGGGGATAAATGTTCTATATCAAACTAAAGTACTGTCCAGTGCTCCTTTCAAGAGACAACTGACCATTTCTTTAAAACAAAAGTTTCCTGGAAACTACTTCCTAGTATCTTTTTCTTCTTAGTTTTCTTCTGAAATATAGAATAAATGGCTGTGCTCTTAAACTTTAAATTGCAATCATGCTTAAAAGAATAGAATTGAATAACAATCCTAGTTCTATAAAGTCCAACTTTGCATCGGTACTGGTCTTAAATCTTAATTGTGCAATTGTTTGTCTAGTGCATCCAAACTGCAAAATTATTAATACAACCAAGGGGATATTTAACAGAACAATGAAAGGGATCTTGGAGGTCTTCTAGTCCAACCCCTGCTCAAGCAGGAGACTTTCAGACAAGTG